>AWOL01S0017451.1:47678-58221 GCA_000715115.1 Nicotiana otophora
GGGGGAGTGTTTTAATCTTTATCTTATAATTTATTAATTAACTAGGTAATGTCCCGTTACCCGATAAATAAGCAATTACCCGCATAATTAAGAATTGTCTCACATTTCTTAAAGTTCTACTCATTTTTAATATACCTTATATAGCATACTATCACGGTCATATGGTACCTTGTTTGGTACT
The DNA here is from genome assembly GCA_000715115.1 of Nicotiana otophora. Lineage (NCBI taxonomy): Eukaryota > Viridiplantae > Streptophyta > Magnoliopsida > Solanales > Solanaceae > Nicotiana > Nicotiana otophora. Next base: position 47,860 of record AWOL01S0017451.1, read on the forward strand.
AGTCCATAAATATCAAGTATTATAGCTCGGATCGTATTTTATCCCCAAATCGGCAATCTTTAACGAAACTCATTTGCTTTAATTCGTGTATCCTTTACGCTTCATGGCACTTACTTATTGCTTGTTATAAATAGCATAAATATGTTAACCTTGAGATAATCTCATCCCCGAGTCTACGTCGATTAACTGAAGGTGAAACTGTAACATACGAAAACACGAGATGTAACAGATTTCTAGCTTAGATGTCGTTGTGCACAATCCAGTCATGGTCGGACATGATTCCATCTATCCATTCAGAGAAATCGTATGGATCATATCCACATAGCTTACATCGTGTAAGGCCTCATAAAATTTTACCTAAGGCCCCAAGGAAGTTCATCGATTAGCTAGTATGGGGGTTCGTGTTACGGGCTCTATTGAAGGAGGGGTTATTGTGCAAAATAGGGCCGAATCATCGCTTGTTGTGGAAGTCAAGGAGAAGTAATATGACAATCCATTGCTGGTACAGTTGAAGGAGAGGATTCATAAATATAAGACCATGGCTTTTTCTCAGGAGTCGTCAGGAGTCCTATTCGGATGTACATCATAGGGATTTGGAGTTCCAAGAGGATGATTGGGTATTGTTGAATGTTTCCCCCATGAAGGGGGTTATACGGTTTGGTAAGATAGGAAAATTGAGTCTCAGGTATGTCAGACCGTACAAAATCATTCAAAAGATTGGTCAGGTGGCTTACAAGCTAGAACTACCTCTAGAAATCTCTTTAGTGCACCCGGTGTTTCATGTATCCATGTTGAAGAAGGTGGTTGGAGATCCGTCGCTCATTGTTCCGGTTGAGATTATAGAGGTTAATTCATAATTGACTTATGAAGAGATTCCGGTTGCCATTCTTGATAGGCAAGTTTGAAAGCTGAGAAACAAAGATATTACCTCCGTGAAAGTGTTATGGTGAAACGAACATGTCAAAGTGGCCACCTGGAAAGCCGATGAAGAGGTGAAGAAGAAGTATCATCATTTGTTTGAATGGCTATGTAGTTGTGTCCATGATGTTAAAGCTAACTTTCTACAAATCATGTTTCTCCGGAACATCTTATGTGAAGGATACTCCTTCTTGGTAATGTAATGTTTATGCCATTGTGGTCGGTGTTGTTTCCATGTTCTTTTACATTATAATGTTATGGTTATGCTGTTAGGACTGGTTTTATGATTTTATAGCAGGTGGATAGCTCCAATTATAGGGGAGACTCTAGCAAAATTGTTAGAAATTTAGAGAGTTAATCAATATGTGGAACTGCTGGTATGTGAAGTAACAATTGGGTCACATTGGATGCTACTGGAGGACTTTGACCCTCATTAGAGGACGAATGATTCTGAGCGGGTGAAGATGTAAGACCCCATAAAATTTCAACTAACATCAGGGTTTCGTGGTGCCGAGGTAGGCTAATAAATTTGATGGTTGTAGAAAATCATTGCGGTGAGCTTTCTGGCCGAAGTACAAACTTTTTGTGTTGATTATAGCATTGGGAAGTTGAAGAAAAATTGTTGCAGAACAGAGCTTTTCTGCGGTCCATTATGCGACCACAGAACTGATATACAGACCATAGATCTGCTGCAGAGCGAAGCAGAAAAATGGGCCAATTTTGGAGGTCGTTTTGCGGTCAACTATGCAATCGCATAATCGTTTCGCGGGCTGTACATCCGTCACAGAACCAGCATGAAGATATTTAGAGGAAGACTTTGCGGTCCATTATGCGGCTGCATAATTGATATGTGGGCCGCAGACCTAGCCTTATAGTGGACCAGGCCAGCTCAGATTTTGAGATTATTTCTGCGGTCTATTTTGCAGGTCACAAACCTGATCTGCGGTGCACTCTACGACCGCAGAGTTGAGTTTGGAGGGTCAATTTTCTGATTTTTAAAACCCGACCCCATTTGATTAAAAGCCATTGGGTCTCGTTTAGAAGGCAGAAATATGCCATTTTAGAGCGAGGGGAGTGCTTTAGAGAGAAAGGATGAAGCCCCAAGAACTTTGTTCATCAATCCTTGCTTAAACTTTGAAATTCAACAAGGAAAACTCACAAGGTCTTCACCCAAGAGGTAAGATTCTACTTCCTAGCCCTCAATTTCGGGATTGGACTGAAACTAGATAATTAGAAGTATGATTCTTGAGTGTTATTTATGCATTCATGTACCGTCAAGGTTGGTGGGAAGGTTATTGAGCTCAAATGGGTAAACGTTGGGTAGTGGAATGAAGGAATCCCCCATAGGAGAACCTTGAAACCTTAATGCACACTTACTGCTTGATAAAATGCTCGAATTAGCTGAAACTCTGAATATCTTCCTGATTATCGTTCAAATTTGTAATGTTTCTAATAGATTGAAGTCACTTGGATTTCTGGAACATTGTAGTAATTTAAGGAAGCTCAAGCGAGGTATGTTGGCTAAACTCCTCTTGTAGAAATCAAATTCATAATGTCCTCATAAGTTGCGATTGTGATTGGCACAATTTCTTATTTTTCATGTTCCGAGTCCTTCCTAATATATTTGATAATTCTAAAATAAGTGTTTCTGAAAGTTGTATGTCTCAAAATGTGTTCAAAATGTTCCTATCATAAAATGATTCCCTACGAGAATGTAATCTAGTATGATCAATTTACAAAAGGTGTTGTGATTTAAAATCATGTTTCAATTGCAAGTTAGTATAGTCAGAGCTTGATTGCAGCACCATCATGCTACTTTGTTTATATATATTATAGGCTCCGTAGACATAACGTCGGTGGTATCTTTGTTTTTGGAAGTCAAATTAGAAATGTTGTATTTGTATCATATGTTTCCACTTCTAAATTATGAATGTATAATGTAATATTTTGGAAAATCTTGAATGAAGTTCTAACAGAATTGAAATTTAGATTGTTCATGTAACCTTATCATTGTCTAATTAATGAAATATATCTTCTCTTTATTCATGGGTGAGTTCGGATAGAAGGCATTTTACAGGCTTTCTTGGCCCGGTTATCTCAGTGAGCACCGGTTGTGCTCTCCGAGGTCGGGGTGTGACACATCAATTAACTTATGATGTAATTTTATGCACGAAAATATGTGGTATAAAAAACTTGTATGTATACTTGTATGAAATAACAATTAAACATTTTATGTTATTGAATAATTCTGTACTTGTTATAAAAATTCTTATTTTTTTCTTGAATATTTTTCTATTTAAGATAAGCTTGTTTAGACAATTAATCTTGTTAAGTTTACAACATACACAGATTCAAATGATGATTGGAAACTATAATGACCCAACTGGTTGTTTTTGTGTATTTTAGCCTTGTTTCCCTCTTTGAAGATTCCTCTATGTGTATTTATGGTTGTGTGAATTTTGGGGATGGTTGGTTGGGTTTTGGGGAGGTTTTGATTTGATTTGAAATACATAGTTCCTAGTTTGGAAGTATAAGTTGAAAGTGTTGGCCAAGTTTGACTTTTGTGGAAACGCCCCCGAAACGGTATTTTGATGGTCCCAATGAGTTTGTATTGTGATTTTGGACTTATACATTATACCCAGAATTTAATTCAGAGGTTCCTAGGATGAATTTGCTCTTTTTGCTGAAAGTTGACAATTTAAAGGTTTCAAATTTTCTAATTTTGACCATGAGTTAACTTTGTGTCTATCGGGATCAAATTTTTGTTTTGGGACATGAAATAGATCCATATTATCATTTGAAACTTATGTGTAAGGTTTAGTGTCATTCCAAGTTAGTTTGGTTGGAATCAGATGGTCGGTTGTGATTTTTCAGGGCTCGGGTGAGTTTCAGACGTATTTTAGAATGTTTGGCACTTGTTTCAGTGTTGCAGATGTTGGTGGTGCTGCAGATCTCGCAAATAAGAGAAACAATTCAGATTTTCAAGCCTCGCATTTCTGAGGTATCAATCGCATTCGCGAAGGGGTTTGGGGCATGGGCATGTCACCTTTGCGACCTTGTGGTCACTTTTACAATGTTGACTAGTATAATGAAACTTTGCTTTTGCGAAGTCAGTGGTCGCATTTGCGACATCCTCTAGTTTTAGCAGGCTTCGCATTTGCGTTCAATGGGTCACACTTCCGGAGTTCGCATTTGCGAACCCCAGATCGCAAATGCGACATCTTTAGCTGGTTTTTAAAAGGGATTTCGGGACTTAGACTCAGTATTTCTTATTTTGAGATTGGGAGCTCCGTTTGAGGCGACTTTGAGGCATTGTTCACCAATTTGGGTTGGGTAAGTTTTCTTGACTCGGATTTGATTATTTTTCATTAATCTTATCTTTTATTTAGCATTTAATTGATGAATCAATGAGTGAAATTGGTGTTTCTGACAAATATTTTCTAAAAATAAAAAATTGAGATTTCAGGGTCGATTTTGTAAGACCCTATTAAAAATTTCCTAATGAATTATGATTTTAAAGTGTGCCAACGGTATTTGGGAATAACAAATTTGAGAATTAAAGGAGACCCATAGGATAGAACCACATCACTTTGAAATGAAAATATATGTTTATGGTGTGTTAGAATATACAAAGGCGTTTTGTGAATGGCAAGAACTTGTGTGGAGCAAATTGGATACATTAAGGGGAAAGGATGTCTCAATTCTCACAAAATCCTAATTCAAACACATGCTGCTTCCAAACGCATCAAACCGTTCGTCATTTGGATATTTTTACAGAATGTTATGGCCATTTTATCGGACCTATGCCATATGCCCGCCCAGATGCACGACCGTGCATCTTAGAGGGTATTCTGCCTTAGGTACGTGACCAGATGCTGGTCACTTGCCCAGGTGCACGACCACGCACGTTGGAGCCCATTAAATACCCCCAAAGCCGGGTAGAGAGAGCGGCTAAGTCATTTCATTGAGCTAGGGCTTGCATATCAAGGGAAATCCGCCCAAAACTTTCCTCCCATGAACCAAGGTAATGCTTTCGGTGTAATTTGAGTTGATTACTACTCCTAAATACCTATATTAACAAGGATTAATCTTGAATATCCGTAGATTTCCATTCAAATCCCCAAATTGGTCAAGAACCCTACAAGTTGGGGTTTTCCAGCGTCTCACTACAAGAGGTATGTCTTCCATCTCAAACTAATCTATGGTGGTTATGTATGTATGAATTATGTGTTATAACTTATGGAATGGTGGTTGGAACCCATAAGTTCCCAATTTAAATACATAACCATTGTAGAGATTGAAAGGTGATTATATGATGAAAGTTTGTTGGTTGGGTGTGGATGGATGGTCATGTATGTTATGTTGGAAGTTAAGAATTGTTTAAGAATAATGGTGGGATAAATTGTTGGTAAATGGTAGTAGTTGGATGAACTAATTCTATGGTTAAGTGATGTGGAGATTCATGCCTACTAGGTCTTTGAGAAAGTGCCTAAATGGCCTAAATTATGGAATTTATTACTAATATTTGTCCCATTGGATGTTATTGTAGATTGAAGTTTCTTAGTGTAGTGGATCGTTGTAGTATTATTAAGAGGCGAATTCCAGGTATGTTGGCTAAACTACTCTCTTAGAATTGAATTTCATGATGCTCCCGTAAGATTCAAGCATGGTTGGCCCAAATTCCTAATTCCTATGTTCCATGTTATTCCTTATAAACTTAACTATTCCAAATGAGACTTATGTCGACAGATATATTTCCAACATACGGTTTGTGTATTAAAATTTTATTGCTTTTAGTCATGTTCCAAATGAAAGCTAGTATGCCAAATTGTGTGAGAAAAACTCAATATGCTTTAGACTCTTAATTTCTCATATGTGTACCTAAAGTCTTGATTAGAAATACCTTGTTGTTGATAATCTATAAAGATGCTCGAAAGTAAAAAAAAAATGAGTTGAAGATATATAGTGTGGCCACCGTGCCAATAATGAAAGTTATAATTGTGGCTAGAGGTGCCAATGAAATGACATGATGTGAGAAAGATTATGAAATGATCCTTGATTCAACTGTTCCAAAATTACTTCAAAAGTAGATATGTCCTCAAGTCATGCTCCAATGTGTCTGTTTTAACTAATGCTATGCTTTATGAGTATTTTCAATGTTTTTTGCATTCTTACATATTCGTGAGTGGAAATTGTGTATTTCCCTTTTTGGGGAAAAGTATTTCAAGAATAAATGATGTGTTACTCGTTTATGATTTTAACTTGTGCTTCGATTGTAAATCATTTTACTCCATTTCTTGTAAAGAAATCCATTGTGTTTAAAGTCTTCATTACTAATGAACCTAAAGTTGTGATTTTCGGGATATTCTATTTGTTGATATTTATGATGATGATCCATGAAACGAAAGAAATGAAAGTGTGAAATATGAAATACGGCCACCGTGACACGAATGATGAATCATATATATGGCCAAGAGAGCCAATGAAATAATGATGTTGTAAGTGGTTGAAAGTACCAATGAGGCTATATACGGTATGAAAAGTTATGAGGTAAATGCATTTGTATTTATGTTTCCTTTGTATGCAAATCAAAAATATTTTTGGGAGTATCCATAGTCACCGAGAAAGGGTAGGTTGAAATAACCTAATCCCGAAACTACACGTGTCGGTGTAGGAGTGGATTGTGATTATTCCCCTTATTTGGGATGATATTGATGTGATAAAATTATTCCCCTTATTTGGGATAAGATTGATTTGATAAGATTACTCCACTTAACTGGGATGAGAAGATTGATAGAAAAGGATGATGTCGATCCACACGACATTGTGGTGAGATGGCCTAGCCGATCGGGTCGTGATCGGACACCATGCAACACAAATGGTGGTGATTGTGCTGGAAATTATAATTGGAATTGCGATTGTGGTTGATGTCTCGGATGAGACGGTCTAGCTGATGGGGTCGTGATCGGACTCCGTGCTAGAGGTATAATGGTATGGTATTGTAAACAGTGATATTGTCAACAGTGGTATATCAGTGCTAAAGATCTCCCAACTAAAAATAATATTATATTCATATTTTGATTAACATCTTCACAGTATTATCTTTGTATTTTGTAAATTAGTATGTTTTAACTTGGCATTTGGATATCATTGATTGTTGATTGTTGTTCTCATTATTTCCCTTTTCTTACATTGGCATTTTATTTTGAAAGAGGACAGTAAGCTTTACACACTAGTACTATTCCATATGTACTGTTACCAACGCCTTCCTGAGATTCTTTGGAAGGGCGAAGTAAGGCTAAGCAATCATTGTCAGTACGATTGCTATCAGCCAACTGAGGTCCCCTCCGTACGCTAGACTAGATTGTCAGTGCCATATGGGAAAACCAATGTCATGAGCAACTAAAAGAGCAGAAAAGAGAACTGAGAATGAAAGAAATCTCAATTGCATTAATGAAAGCTATTACAAAAAGGAAACACGGTGNGGGGGGGGGGGGGGGGGGGAGAGACACCAGTACAGAGAATTGATTGCTTGCTAGAAAGTTTGATTTTTTGATCCCCCTTAATAATGTTTAAGAAAATAAACCAAAGTTACATAACTTGACCTAAATACGTTGCAGAAGCACACTTAAAGAAAATGCAATAAAACTACTTTATATTGACAATAAAAAGGACTTAGTCTTCTACAAGGTAGAAACAAGTCCGTTGGCAGCAACTTTGTCTTTAGCATCAGGGTCTGTGCGTGCGTCATTGTCTGTGTGTGTGGTAGTATTGGCATCTGCCTGTGGCTGGGCGTTGGCGATGGCTAGCGGTGGGGAGACAGAGGCACATGCGCGCTTGTCACTTGGAGCTGCCGAGAACACAGGGCCAACCGTGGCACTGGGCATTGGGAGGTTTGCTAGGACGCCACGGGGCATGTCCAAGGAGTCATGGGGCATGGCTGGAAAGCCGCCCATGACATTATCCCCAACCTGAGTTGGCGACATCCTCGATGTCTTACTTGCAAGATAATCATAAAGTAGGATCTTGTAGGCTATGAGGTTTTTTCCCCTCTCCCGGGTGTTCTCCTCTACATCATATCCCTACCATTTCACCAAGAACTCCTGGTGATCTTTACTTGAGGCGTGAATCAGACGATCACAAGAATAGTTTCAGCATGCCTTTCCCTGGTTGAATTGGGGCCTCGAATACTAGATATTATGTGTTGGCTCCGTGAAGGATCCTCAATATCTTCTCGAAAAAGTTTCAGGAGACTGACATGGAAAACGGGATGGATTTTCCACCAAGCTGGGGTATCCACCCGGTATGCAACTTTCCCAATGCGCCTTTCAATGGACAAGGGTCCAATATATTTTTGCAATAGGCGAGGGTCATGGACCCCTGCAAACAAGTACCGCTATGGTATTTTGACCATCACTTTGTCTCCTACTTGATATTCAACGAAGCGACGATTTTGTTCACCATGTCTCTTCATCCGCTTTTGGGCTTTGACAACATAGCTCCGCACTATCTCCAGATTTCTCTTCCATTCTTTTGAGAAGTTAGCAGCTCGAGGAGATTTTGATATATTTGGTGCATTCACAGTATGTGGGAGTAGCGGTTGTTGTCCGGTAAAAATTTCAAAAGACCTTTTGTTGGTACTAGAGCTCTTTTGTGAATTGAAATACAATTGAGCAGTATCCAGAAGCTTCACCCAGTCTTTCTGCAATCTGGCTACAAAAGTGGTGGAGATATTCCTCCAGCATGCCATTGAATCACACCATCTAGCCATCGGATACGGATGAAAACTTGAGCTATGACTCAACTTTGACCAAAGGCAGTTAAAGAGTTGGGTCCAAACTTTACTAGTAAAGTGTGGGTCACGAGGGTCACGATCACTAATGATGTCTTTAGGCAGGCCCCAATATTTGACAAGAATCGAGTTGTTTCTTCTATTGATATATATTGTGGTGCTACTATAAAGGTAGCATACTTGGACAACCGATCCACCACAACCAAGATGGTTGTGAGATCTCTGACCTTGGGCAATTCGGTGAAGAAGTCCAGGGAAACACTATCCCAAGGTGTTTGTGGGACAGCTAGTGGCTCCAAGAGTCTTGCTTATGCCAAGCGGTCTGACTTATCCTTCTGGCATACTAGATAAGTCTTCACATACTGACGGACGTCATTAGCCATTTGAGCCCAATAATATGCACGGCGAAGCAATGCCATGGTGCGTTCTTCACCAGTATGACCGACCCAAAAGGTATCGTGGCATTCTGGTAAAGTTAGTTCCCTTTTACTTTCAGGAAACTATCTTCTGTGTAGAACTGGCGAGTCTTGCCATGTCCTACCAAATCAACAGAATACTGTGCAGCGGGATCCTTGATGAGTAGGTCCTGTATCCGGTCTTCTCTGGTGGTGGTTACTTCGCTCCCCTTTAGGGAGGCAAGTAGGCACATCGAGGCTAGATCAGCCCTCTAACTGAGCGCATTAGCAACATGATTAGTCTTCCCACTTCGGTACTCCAGGTTCAAGTGAAATTCCGCTAGGAGTTCTTGCCACCTGGCCTGTCGACCATTCAACTTTGGCTGGGTCATGAAATGGCTAATTGATATGTTCCCTGTCTTGACCACAAACGAGGCTCCCAGTAGATAATGCCTCTAAAGGCTTAAGCAATGAACGACATCCAATAATTCTTTCTTATGGGCGGCATCTCGCCACTCTACATCCTTCAATTTTCGGCTCTCGTACGCTACGGGATGCCCATTTTGTAGCTAGACTCCACCAAAGGCATAGTCGGAGGCATCTAGTTGTACCTCGAATGGCTTGGCAAAATTAGGGAGGGCCAATATGGGGCTACTAGACATAGCCATTTTCAATGCGTTTAAGGCCTCTGCTCGCCTGGGTCCCAATCCAAGGGTGTGGCCTTCTTGAGCAGTTCTGTTAGCGGCACTGCAATGAGGGAGTAATTCTTCACAAATCACCGATATAAGTTGCATAGGCCAAGGATNGGCAAGTAGGCACATCGAGGCTAGATCAGCCCTCTAACTGAGCGCATTAGCAACATGATTAGTCTTCCCACTTCGGTACTCCAGGTTCAAGTGAAATTCCGCTAGGAGTTCTTGCCACCTGGCCTGTCGACCATTCAACTTTGGCTGGGTCATGAAATGGCTAATTGATATGTTCCCTGTCTTGACCACAAACGAGGCTCCCAGTAGATAATGCCTCTAAAGGCTTAAGCAATGAACGACATCCAATAATTCTTTCTTATGGGCGGCATCTCGCCACTCTACATCCTTCAATTTTCGGCTCTCGTACGCTACGGGATGCCCATTTTGTAGCTAGACTCCACCAAAGGCATAGTCGGAGGCATCTAGTTGTACCTCGAATGGCTTGGCAAAATTAGGGAGGGCCAATATGGGGCTACTAGACATAGCCATTTTCAATGCGTTTAAGGCCTCT
>AWOL01S0017454.1:2228-15972 GCA_000715115.1 Nicotiana otophora
AAAATATTCGCCCAAATAAATTTCTCACACAAATTCATTTATATAATTAAACGAATACAATACACCTCCACACACACACACAATAATATAGACATTTAACCCCATTATATAAGTGTTAAGTGTTAACATGAAACCCAAAATCAGAAATATAGATATTTTTTAATCCTTTTGGCATCAGAACCACTTCACCAGTTGCAAGATTTGTGACAGTGCAAGTCTTTGATAAGAATTCCACTTTGTTCCTTTGTCACAAATTTGAGAGATACTCAGTAAGCTATATTTCAAGCCATTCACATAGTACACATTTTCAATTGAATGAGTGAGTATCTTCCCATCTCTTCCTACTCCTAGAATGTATCCCTTTTTGCCATTGCCAAACGGCACACTCTCTCCTTGCAGGGCTTTGAGTGAAAGCAAATCATCGGTGCTTCCAGTCATATGCTTAGACCCGCCACTATCTATATACCATCTTTGGTTGCTTCCTTTCATTACTCCCTACACTAGGAAATCAAGGTTTAGACTTAGGAACCCAAACAATTTTGGGTCCCTTATAGTGAGGAAAAGGGTGAATCAAACTTCTTCTTGTCCATGCAGGCATCACACGTTTTTTACTTGAGGGACCAGATTCTTTAGCAATAGTTACTTTTTCAATAAAAACTTTGTTTTTCTGTTGGGACTGAAATCTAGCTTTACAGGTTTCTTTAAAGTGCCCAGTATTACCACAGTGAGTGCAAAGCTAGTTTTCAGGGACAATAAGATATTTGCTATGTGGATTGTAGAGAGTCTTTTCCTTTTGAAACTTGATTCCCTGCCTGTTCCCCACATTGTTTTTACACATGGCATCCATCATCAACTTTGAGTTACCGCTGTATTCTCGGTCGACAATTTCTTCTTCTTTTCCAACCATATAAACATATAATTCCTTACATTTCTAAATTGTTGTGAATTCTTTTGAGGGAGAATAACAGTTGGAGATATAAATCTAGTATTTGAAACTTCTAAGGAACACATCTTTTCGTATAGATGAGTAACAGAACTTGTCTGAAATAACGCATCCCTTTGTATTCTACTAAGCGTACGGTTTTTAATAAGTAGGACAATTAGTGTTTTTATAAGGGCAAATATATAGTTCAACTTTTAAGTTTAAGGCTTCATGTTTTTAATATTATACTAGTTCCGCTACACGTGTACGTCAAAAAATGCAGGACATCATTTTCCACTTTAATATTATAAATTATACAACAATATTGTACGTGTATCCTTTTATTAACCGATCTGCAATATCTTTTGAAGAATGGATTAGAATGGATGTAATCCAGTATGATCACTCGAAACTCGTAATTATTTTCTGCATCATGGATGTCTCTTTCGTTTATTTGATTTTATTGTTTGTAATTGTTTATTATCACATCTTGGCAAAGCATCTCAAATTCCATGTATAAGATGATGAAATACATGCTTGCTTTTAAAATCTTCATTTTCTAGAAAATATTCGCCCAAATACATTTCTCACACAAATTCATTTATATATATGAACGAATACAATACACCTCCACACACACACAATAATATAGACATTTAACCCCATTATATAAGTGTTAACATGAAACCCCATCAGAACCACTTCACCAGTTGCAAGATTTGTGACAGTGCAAGTCTTTGATAAGAATTCTACTTTGTTTCCTTTTTCACTATTTTGAGAGATACTCAGTAAGCTATATTTCAAGCCATTCACATAGTACACATTCACAATTTTAATGAGTGAGTGTCTTCCCATCTCTTCCTACTCCTAGAATGTATCCCTTTTTGTCATTGCCAAATGACACACTCTCTCCTTGCAGGGCTTTGAGTGAAAGAAAATCATCGGTGCTTCCAGTCATATGCTTAGACCCGCCACTATTTATATACCATCTTTGGTTGCTTCCTTTCACTACTCCCTACACAAGGAAATCAAGGTTTAGACTTAGGAACCCAAAAACTTTTGGGTCCCTTGTAGTGAGGAAAAGGGTGAATCAAACTTCTTTTTGTCCACGCAGGCATCACACATTTTTTACTTGAGGGACCAGGTTCTTTAGCAATAGTTACTTTTTCAATAAAAACTTTATTTTTCTGTTGGGACTGAAATCTAGCTTTACAGGTTTCTTTAAAGTGCCCAGTATTACCACAGTGAGTGCAAAGCCAGTTATTAGGGACAGTAACATACTTGCTATGTGGATTGTAGAGAGTCTTTTCCTTTTGAAACTTGATTCCCTGCCTGTTCCCCACATTGTTTTTATACATGGCGGCCATCATCAACTTTGCGTTACTGCTGGATTCTCGGTCGATATTTTCTTCTTCTTTTCCAACCATATAAACATATAATTTCTTAAATTTCTAGAGTATTGTGAATTCCTTTGGGGGAGAATAACAGTTGGAGATATACATCTAGTATTTGAAACTTCTAAGGAACACATCTTTTCATATAGATGAGTAACAGAACTTGTCCGAAACAACGCATCTCTCTGTATTCTACTAAGCGTACGGTTTTTTAATAAGTAGGACAATTAGTGTTTTTATAAGGGCAAATATATAATTCAACTTTTAAGTTTAAGGCTTCATGTTTTTAATATTATACTAGTTCCGTTACACGTGTACGTCAAAAAATGCAGGACATCATTTTTCACTTTAATATTACAAATTATACAACAATATTGTACGTGTATTCTTTTATTAACCGATCTGCAATATCTTTTGAAGAATGGATTAGAATGGATGTAATCCAGTATGATTACTCAAAACTCATAATTATTGTCTGCATCATGGATGTCTCTGTCTTTTATTTGATTTTATTGTTTGTAATTTTTTATTGTCACATCTTGTCCAAGCATCTCATATTCCATGTATAAGATGATGAAATACATGCTTGATTTTAAAATTTTCATTTTCTAGAAAATATTCGCCCAAATACATTTCTCACACAAATTCATTTATATATATGAACGAATACAATACACCTCCACACACACACAATAATATAGACATTTAACCCCATTATATAAGTGCTAAGTGTTAACATGAAACCCAAAATCAACAATATAGATATTTCTGAATCCTTTTGCCATCAGAACCACTTCACCAGTTGTAAGATATTTGACAGTGCAAGTCATTGATAAGAATTCCACTTTGTTTCCTTTGTCACAAATATGAGAGATACTTAGTAAGCTATATTTCAAGCCATTCACATAGTACACATTCTCAATTGAATGAGTGAGTGTCTTCCCATCTCTTCCTACTCCTAGAATATATCCCTTTTTGCCATTGTCAAATGACACACTCCCTCCTTGCAGGGCTTTGAGTGAACAAAATCATCGGTGCATCCAGTCATATGCTTAGAGCAGTCACTATATATATACCATCTTTGGTTGCTTCCTTTCACTACTCCCTACACAAGGAAATCAAGGTTTAGACTTAGGAACCCAAACAATTTTGGGTCCCTTGTAGTGAGAAAAAGGGTGAATCAAACTTCTTCTTGTCCAAGCAGGCATCACACGTTTATTACTTGAGGGACCAAGTTCTTTAACAATAGTTATTTTTTCAATAAACACTTTATTTTTCTGTTGGGACTGAAATCTAGCTTTACATGTTTCTTTAAAGTGCCCAGTGTTACCACAGTGAGTGCAAAGCCAGTTATTAGGGACAATAAGATACTTGCTATGTGGATTGTAGGGGGTCTTTTCCTTTTGAAACTTGATTCCCTGCCTGTTCCCCACATTATTTTTATACATGGCGGCCATCATCAACTTTGCATTACCGCTGGATTCTCGGTCGACATTTTCTTCTTCCTTTCGAACCATATAAACATATAATTTCTTAAATTTCTATAGTATTGTTAATTCGTTTGGGGGATAATAACAGTTGGAGATATAAATCTAGTATTTGAAACTTTTAAGGAACACATCGTTTTGTATAGATGAGTAACAGAACTTGTCCGAAACAACGCATCCCTTTGTATTCTACTAAGCGTATGGTTTTTTAATAAGTAGGACAATTAGTGTTTTTATAAGGGCAAATATATAATTCAACTTTTAAGTTTAAGGCTTCATGTGTTTAGTATTATACTAGTTCCTCTACACGTGTACGTCAAAAAATGCAGGACATCATTTTTCACTTTAATATTACAAATTATACAACAATATTGTACGTGTATCCTTTTATTAACCGATCTAAAATATCTTTTGAAGAATGGATTAGAATGGATGTAATCCAGTATGATCATTCGAAACTCGTAATTATTTTCTGCATCATGGATGTCTCTTTCTTTTATTTGATTTTATTGTTGGTAATATTTTATTGTCACATCTTGGCCAAGCATCTCAAATTCTATGTATAAGATGATGAAATACATGCTTGCTTTTAAAATTTTCATTTTCTAGAAAATATTCGCCCAAATAAATTTCTCACACAAATTCATTTATATAATTAAACGAATGCAATACACCTCTACACACGCACAATAATATAGACATGTAACCCCATTATATAAGTGTTAAGTGTTAACATGAAACCCAATAACTCAAAAATATATATTATTTTCCTTATAACAAAGAGGCATCAAATTTATTTAAGGTCTTCAACCTTTAATAAAAAATCTGGAGTAATTTCAAAATATATTAGAGTAATTGTATTTGATGATTATTTAATTTTCAAAGTATTAAGATTGTCTAATTCATATTTTACACACTTTCAAATTATTCTCTATACGAATGCATAATGTATGTGATCATCGTGTAAGCCAACTCATCTTCATTTTAGTAAGAAACAATAAGTAAATTTTTTAAATATATATGATGTCTAACATGCGTGCATTCAACTTCAGATAGTAAGATACCTACTTTATCATTGTATGAAATGTCATGCCAATATGAGATAGGAAAAAAAGTTATAGTATTAATTTAGAGAAAGAAAATAAAACCTGGTATTGATGCCTCTTCTTGATTCATTGCTTTGGAGTTTTGTAACGAACCGGCCGGTTGTTTTGAGAATTTAAGTCTCGTGCGGTGGCATAAGGTCTTGAACAGTTTCGTATTATATGTATAGACTTGTGAACGTGGTTTAAGTCAGTTACCGGATGATTCAGAGTGATTTGGGACACTTAGTCCCTAAAACGGAAGCTTAAGCCTTAGGATTTTGATAGGAAGTGAACTTTTTGATATCGATGTCAGAATGCGATTTCGAGAGTTGGAACAGCTCCGTTATGTTATTTGGGACTTACCTGCAAAATTTGACGTCATTCCGAGTTGATTTGATAGGTTTCGGCATCGGTTGTAGGAATTTAAAGTTTCAAGTTCATTAAGTTTGAATTGGAAGATGAATCGTGTTTTTAGCATTGTTTGATGTGATTTGAGGGCTCGACTAAATCTGTATGGTGATTTAGGACAAGTTGGTATATTTGGTTGAGGTGTCGTGGGCCTCGGGTGTGTTTCAGATGCTTAACGGATTGAGATTTGGACTTGTGTAGTTGCTGAAGCTTTAAAGATTCTGGTGTAATCGCACCTACGGTGGGTGGCCGCAGGTGCAGACTCTCACATGCGGTCTCGCACATGCGGAAGGAGGAGCGCAGGTGCGGTTTGGTTAAGTTTGGACTGTGAACACAAGTGCGAGATTTGGCCCGCAGAAGCGGAGCCGCATTTGCAGAAGATGGGGCGTAGAAGCGGACGGGGCCTGGAGCATGAGGATCGCAGAAGCGGAAGGTATCCATAGGAGCTGGCGCGCAGGTGAGGTCCCTTGCTCGCAGATGCGGACCCAGCCTCCTTAAGTCATTTCCGCACCTGCGAGGGTAATTCCACAGGTGCAGCATCGCAGGTACCACCGGAGGTCCGCAAATGCAGTAATGCCTGGGCAGAACCCTTTTAAGCGAGGCTTCGAGCGTTTTGGCCATTTTGTCCATAATTTGAGCTCGAGTTGGTGATTTGTTGAGAGCATTTTTGAAGTATTTCGTGAGGTAAGTTCCTCTTGCTTATTTTTGATCAATAATCTTGCTTCCCCAATTATGTTTCCACCTAGCTAGTGTGTATTTAAGGTGGAATTTGGGAGTTTGAGGCTAGGGATTTGAAAAGTTTGATTTTCGGTTTTGAGTGGTCATTTTGAGGTCGGATTTTGATAAATTTGATATGGTTGGACTCGTAAGTGAATGAGATTTCGGAATTTGTGATTTTTTCCTGATTCCGAGACATGGTCCTGGGTCGACGTTTTAGGACGGATTTCAGAATTTTTGTTAAAGTCTTGATTTCAATGATTAGATTAGTCTATTCTAGTTGTATTTATGATATGTAATTATTTTTGCTAGATTTGGGTCATTCGGAGTCGGATAATCGAGGAAAAGGCATTGTTACCGATTGATTGAGCTTAGTTCGAGATAAGTATCTTGCCTAACTTCGTGTGGGGGAACTACACCTTAAAATTTGAGTCTTTTATGCTAATTGTAGTCCGTGTACGCGAGGTGACGTGTACGTGCTCAGACCTATTTATGGAAAGTTGGCCTTTTAGGGTTCTTAGGTCCTTGTATTCACTGATTATGCATTTGTTGTGTTATGAATATGTCTCTTAATTTCTAGTTTCACCTCTACCTACTTTAATTAGAATTAATGATTCATGATCTGCCCTTGGTCCTTATTTGAGTCATTTGTGCCTTAACTGAAATGGTTATCTCTTCTATTTCCATGTTATCTTTCCCCTAACTGCTTATCTTTATTTGAAGGTATAATTATCTCTTTTATAATTGTTCATCCTTAATTGAGGCTATGATTATCTTTCTGCTGCTTATCCCTAATTGAATTTGTTGTATCTCTTTCTTAATTGCCAACCTTAAAAGAAGTTAGATATCCTATATTTTAGTTGACTTGTCCTTATTTGGAATTATTCGCCTTGTGTTAGCTCCCTCGTTGTCGAACTGTACATCGTGGATCGTTGTTACATAATATTTCCTTTCTTGTTGAGTTGTTATTATGACTAGCATTCTCTATTGTGGCCACTCCTCGTGAATTAATTCCTCCGTTCCTTTGAGTTATGGAATTTCTGAGTTGATTTATTTGTCGTACCCTTGTATTAGTGTTATTGTTGTTGTTGTACTTGTTGTTCTTGCTTATTTACTCTGGGACTATGAGGCGGTACCTCAGGAGATCCCCCTATCTTGCATATTTACTTTGGGACTATGAGACAGTACCTCGGGAGATCCTCCTATCTTGCATATTTACTTTTGGGACTACGAGGCGATACCTCGGGAGATCCCCTATTGAGCATTTACTTTTGGGACTATAAGACGGTATCTCGGGAGTGCCCTTTGTTGACAGCTCTTTGTTATGGGGTTGCACGTGGTTTCTGTTGTGCTATTGTTACTATTGATAATTGCACATGCGGCATGACAAGGCGGGATATATATATATATATATTTGGGTTGCGCATGTGGCGAGACAAGGTGGAACATTATTATTCACGTGTGGCGAGATAAGGCGGATATTTACTTTACTATTGCACACGTGGTGAGACAAGGTAAGCTATGTTAGGGATTGATTTGTGATGGCCTAGGGGCATTGTTGTTGTAGATATTTGTGTAGTGGTACACTTATCAGTGTGAGCTTTATTTTGTGAAAGTTGTGAGAAAATATTCTACGTGATGTCCGTTCTTTTCCTTATGCTCACTAGCTGGTATGAATTATGTTAGGACACTTGCACAAGCATATACGTAGTTAAGCACTCTTATCAGATAAGATGTTTTCTTGATATTGTCGAGTATAGATGCACACCCTTACTTACTTGCCTTCTATGTGAGAATGGCTCTATTTAGCACGCGAGTCGTCAGTGCGGTTATAAGGTGTAATGAGGGCACAGGATGTCAAGTGTTAGGGTTCAGGTATTGAGGCCCGTGAGTTGTGATTGTCCGAGGTTCGGTACCTCGTGGAGTTTATTGACTAAAACCCGGTGTGAAAGTTATCGTATTGTTGAGTTGTTACTTGTCCTTTCTTTATCTGTGATTATCAGACTTAGGTTGTGTTTCTGTTCATTCTTCTATATCATTATTATGCTGTTCCGCTGATAGTTGTTTTTTTCCTTACTTATTGCAATTACCATATTAATTGCCACTTCGTGTAGTCTTTATGTAAAACTCATATTCTGTTGTTTCTATACTTATACTTGTTCAGGTTATTTAGTCCAGTAGGTGTTTTGACTGTACCTCGTCACTACTCCACTGAAGTTAGTCTTGATACTTGCTGGGTACCGTCGTGGTGTACTCATACTGGCTGTGCGGATCCAGATATTTTTGAAGTCAGTTGATCATTAGCTAGCTGTGCGAATTGTTGCTATGTAGACTCAAGGTAAACCTGTTGCTGCGTTCACAGGCTACAGAGTCTCCTTTTGATTTGTATTCACATTGTTTACTTTATTTCAAACAGTTGTATTTAGAAAATTATAACAAACTCCGTAGAGCTTATGACTTGTACTACCGATTTTTGGGAATTGTAAATTTTATAGAGATTTCTATTTCAAAAGTTGTTAGATGTTATTTATTATTATTGTTATTCAGTAAATGTTAGGCTTACCTAGTCCCTAACACTAGGTGCCATCACGATACCCAACGGAGGGGAAATTAGGTCGTGACAAGTTTGTATCATAGCTCTAGGTTCATAGGTGCTACGAGTGATAAGCGAGTTTAGTAGAGTCTTGCGGATTGGTACGAAGACATCTATTCTTATCTTCTAGAGGATACAGAACTATTAGGACAGTTTTATTTCCTTCATTCCTATCGTGCTAGTTAATTGATCTCGAAGTTTGAACTTTTATCATTCCATTCTCTCACAGATGGTGAGGACATGAGTTGCAGTCACTAATGACGTTACCCTCGGAGAAGATGTCTCGAGGGGCAGAGGCAGAGGCCGACAAGGAGCATGTTCCACAACTAGGGCACCTACCAGAGCAGCAGTTGAGGAGCCGCTAGTAGTTCCAGTTGAGGGGCAAGTACCGGAGGCGCCTGCTGTTACCCCCGGACTTTAGGAGACCTTAGCACAGTTCCTGAGCATGTTTGGTACATTGGCTTAGGCGGGGTTGATTCCGGTTGCACCAGCTATTTCACAGACCAGGGGAGGAGCTCAAACTCCTGCCGCCCACACTCTATATCAGCGAGTTCATGTTGGTCAGGTTCCAGGTGTCATGGCAACACAGCCTGCGGTCCCAGCTCAGCCTGTGGTTAGGGCAGCAACATCTAAGGAAGAACAACTTAGAATTGAGAGGTACACGAAGTACCACCCTCCTACCTTTAGTGGATTGGCGATAGACGATGCCCAGGGTTTTCTGGAGGAGAGTCACCGTATTCTTCGTATTATGGGTATTGTGGAGATGAGCGGGATTTCTTTTACTATATTCTAGCTCAGGGGAATCACTTAGTGGTGGCGGGCATACGAGTTGGGTAGCCCGGCCGAATCAGCTTTACTTACGTGGGTTCAGTTTTCAGAGATGTTCCTGAGAGAGTTTGTACCTCAGTCCCTTCGAGATGTATGGCACGCGGAGTTTGAGCAGTTGCACCAGGGCACTATGTCAGTGTCAGAGTATGCCGATAGATTCTGTGATTTGGCAAGACATGCACCTCCTTTGGTCTCTACAGTTAGAGAGCGTGTCCGTAGATTCATTGAGGGGCTCAGGCATGATATTCGATTCAGCATGGCTCGGGAGTTAGAGTCAGGTGTTTTATTTCAGTAGGTAGTAGGGATTGCTCGCTGAGTAGAGGGCATGTGGGATCAAGAGAGAGGAGACAGACAGGGCCATGAGAGATGGGACAGGCGAGGTCACGAGAGAGAGAGGACAGGGAGGTGAGGAGGCCTCGTAGACTAGAGAGATCTGCTAGTCCTTATTTTGGAGGCAGAGTACGACATGGTATAGGTTTTCTGGGCCAGCCAGTTCAGTTTGCACTTCAGGCTTCGTACAGTGTTTCAGGTGCTCATGGGTCTCAGAGTACCCGTACCGCACAGTTCCCATAACCACATCAGTAGAGAGGTTGCTTCGAGTGTGGTGATACCAGCCCAGGGTGAGAGATTGTCCTAGACTCCGGATAGGTGTGTCACAACGGAGTATTTAGGCGAGTAGAGGGCGCCCAAGAGGGAAAGGTCCGACCCGTTGATGTGTTTCATATAGTAGGCTTGAGGCCACTGTGCCAGATGATGTCATACATGTATGCTTTTGATTTGTTACAGAGGGGCACCATTCGTATTTTGATTTGGTTCTGCTTATCGGGGCAACTTCCCCTATTTGTTGTCCCACCTATGGGTGAATTCATGACCTAGTATTATGTTTATGTATTTACCCCTGTTGGGAGATTCTATGAGTGATAGTCGTGTATATCATTATTTTAATTCATGATTGAAAGTTACGAGACTAGAAGTGAATTCATGTTGTGTATTATTGCAGGTTTGATGTGATTCCTGAGTAATCTGGTTACGATTTGTGATTTGATACTCTACCGGGGTAAGAGTTGAGTAAGTGTTGTGATATTTTTGGCAGAATTTACTTAGTGGAAGATTTCAATTGGTATGATGTGTATTCGGCTTGTGATTCGGAGTTGAGGGTGAGACCCTCGCGATTCCATGTGATTTGATATGTTTGAGCTGGGCTGCGTGCCGCGGTGGAAGTTATATCTGGATGAAATCCTTGTGATTTTTTCATATACTTTAATTTTTCCTTTTAAATTGATTTGTAGGATGGCACTCATAGATAGTTATGCATGTCAGGCATTGTTTAATATTTCTCTTATGTGTTCTCTTTACATATTCAGTTATTTTTTGTTTTGTGCTTCTTGAGTTTTAGCTTGCGGGGTGTGTGCCCAGTGGTGTTAGTTGTGACTTGTTGATCCGGGTGTATACTTAAGAGGTCTTCATGTTTCTTGCATCATTGTCAGTGTTGTAGAGGTTTGAAACAGGGTTCTAACAGATATAAGGCTATTTGCCGGTGTTGGTTTTGATTACGAGCAGTTATTGTGATCAGAAATATTATTATGGGCCTATGTGTGGAATGTCATATGAGTGGTCATACCTTGTGGGTGTAGGCATGATTTTTTATGGCTGGTTGAGACTGATACCAGGTATCGATTTAGAATCGGGTCATTTGGAGATGAATGGAAGGTGATAATTTTGACTCTAAGGCTTATCGGTGTTGGTAGAAAGGATAAATTACAGTTGAGATGGTGTCATCAAGCTTATGTGGTTTGAGGTGACATGGGGTCACCCGCGAGTGTATGTTGGATATGTGCTTTTAGTGATTTGAAGACTTCGAAGCGATTCTTGGCACGTTCGAGGACGAAAGTTTGCTTAAGAGTGAAAGGATGTAACGACCCGGCCGGTCGTTTTGAGAATTTAAGTCATGTGCGGTGGCATAAGGCCCTGAGCAGCTTCGTATTATGTGTATTGACTTGTGTGCGTGGTTTAATTCAGTTACCGGATGATTCGGAGTGATTTGGGACACTTAGTCCCTAAAACAGAAGCTTAAGCCATAGGATTTTAACCGGAAGTGGACTTTTTGATATCGGGATCGGAATGCGAGTCCGAGAGTTGAAACAACTCCGTTATATTATTTGGGACTTGTCTGCAAAATTTGATGTCATTCCGGGTTGATTTGATAGGTTTTGGCATCGGTTGTAGAAATTTGAAATTTCAAGCTCATTACTTTTGATTTGGAGGATGATTCATATTTTAGCATTGTTTAATGTGATTTGAGGGCTCGACTAAGTCCGTATGGTGATTTAGGACTAGTTGGTATGTTTGGTTGAGGTCCCGGGGGGCTCAGATGTATTTCAGATGTTTAACAGATTGAGATTTGGACTTGTGTAGTTGCTGAAGCTTTCAAGCTTCTGGTGTAATCGCACTTGCGGTGGGGTGGCCGCAAGTGCAGACTAGCACATGCGAAAGGAAGAGCGCAGGTGCAGTTTGGTCAAGCTTGGTCTGTGGGCACAGGTGCGAGATTTGGCCCGCAGAAGCGGAGCTGTATCTGCGGAAGACGGAGCGCAGAACCGGCCGGGGCCTGGAGCACGAGGATCGCAGAAGCAGAATATATCCGCAGAAGCGGGCGCGCAGGTGAGGCCCCTTGCTCACAGATGCGGACCCAGCCTCCTTAAGTCATTTCCGCACCTGCGAGGGTAATTCCACAGGTGCAGCGTCGTAGGTGCCACCGGTGGTCCGCAAATGCGGTATTGCCTGGGCAGAACCCTTATAAGAGAGCCTTCGAGCGTTTTGTCTATTTTCTTCATAATTTGAGCTCGAGTTGGCGATTTCTTGAGAGCATTTTCGAGGGATTTCGTGAGGTAAGTTCCTAGTGCTTATTTTTTATTAATAATCTTGCTTCCCCAATTAGTTTTCCACCGAGCTAGTGTGCATTTAAGGTGGAATTTGGGAGTTTGAGGCTAGGGATTTGAAAAGTTTGATTTTAGGTTTTGAGTGGTCATTTGAAGTCGGATTATGATAAATTTAGTATAGTTGGACTCGTGAGTGAATGGGCTTTCAGAATTTGTCATTTTTGCCCGATTCCAAGACGTGGGCCCAGGTCGACCTTTTAGGACAGATTGCAGAATTTTTGTTAAAGGCTTGATTTCATTGATTAGATTAGTCTATTATAGTTGTATTTATGATATGTAATTATTTTTGGCTAGATTTGGGTCATTCGGAGTCAGATAATTGAGGAAAAGGCATTGTTACCGATTGATTGAGCTTGGTTCGAGGTACGTATCTTGCCTAACTTCGTGTGGGAAAACTACACCTTAGGATTTGAGTCTTCTATGCTAATTGTAGTTCGTGTACACGAGGTGACGAGTACGTGCTTGGACTTATTTGTGGAAAGTTGGCCTTTTAGGGTTCCTACGTCCTTACATTCACTGATTATTCAGTTGTTATGTTATGAATACGTCTCTTAATTACTAGTTTCACCTCTACCTGTTTTAATTAGAATTAATTACTTCATGATCCGCCCTTGATGCTTATTTGAGTCATATGTGCCTTAACTGAAGTGGTTATCTCTTATATTGCCATGTTATCTTTCCCTTAATTGCTTATCTTTATTTGAAGTTATAATTATCTCTTTTGTAATTTGTCATCCTTAATTGAGGCTATGATTATCTTTCTGCTTCTTATCTGTCACGATCCGAAATTTCCACTTTCGGAACCGTGATGGTGCTTGACATTGCACTTGCTAGGCAAGCCAACGTTAAAATAATATTAGCCATTTTAAAACAATTTTAAATTAATTAATAACAAAGAAACAAATGCGCAAGTAAGGTCTGAAATGTAGTGAATAATCCATATTAATGGCAATGTCTAAATTCCACCCCAGAACCGGAGTCACAAGTGCACGAGCTTCTAGAATAATACAAATAAAGGTCTGAATAAAATTCAAGTTATTTGAAATATAATACACAGTTGAGACAATATTGAAGGGGACTTCAGAACTACGAACTTTGTGCAGTTATACCTCAAGTCTCCACTGGTAGCTGTAACCGGGAAAATCTACGGTACGCTGCTGGGACCATCTCCGAAATCTGCACAAGAAGTGTAGAGTGCAGTATCAGTACAATCGACCCCATGTAGTGATAAGTATCGATCCTAACCTCGACGAAGTAGTGACGAGGCTATGACAAAACACATACATAAACAACCTGTACAAATATATACAAATACGAAGTAACAACAATACAATAAATAACAATTTATAAATTGGGCGGGAACATGCGAAGGGG
>AWOL01S0017455.1:0-40746 GCA_000715115.1 Nicotiana otophora
TAAGTACAGACGTCTCTGTACCGATCCACAAGACTCTACTAAACTTGCTTATGACTCGTAGCAACTATGAACCTAGAGCTCTGATACCAACTTGTCACAACCCAATTTCCCCTCCGTTTGGGTATCGTGATGGCACCTAGTCTTAAGGACTAGGTAAGCCTAACAATAATTAAAACAACAACATTATTTGACTAGAATCTCTTACAATCCCAAAACCGGTAGTACAAATCATAAGCTCTACAGAGTGTTTGCTAGAAAACTTCTAAATACAACTATCCAGAAATAATGGCAAACAGTGCAAGATGAAAACTGGAAGGTCACTTCGAAGCCTGCGAACGCAGCAGTAGGTTTACCTTGAGTCTCCACAGCAACAGTCCATACAGCTAGCTAACGAACAAGTACCTGGATCTGCACAAATATGTGCAGAAGAGTAGCATGAGCACACCATAGCGGTGCCCAGTAATATCAAGACTAACCTCGGTGGAGTAGTGACGAGGAACAATCAAGACACCCACTGGTCTAATACACCGAATAGATATAAGTACATGAATAACAGAAGTATGATGTCTACATAAAGACTATGCAATATGGCTCACAATACAGTAATGGCATTAAAGCAAGAAACAACAAGTATCAGCCGAATATCATGAAAATGACGTAGACAAAGTGAATGGAACACAACCTAAATCTGGAATCACGAATACAACAAGGACAAATAATAACTCAGTAATTACAACCGCTTTTACATCAGGTTTTAGTAAACAACTCCACGAGGTACCGAACCTCGGACACTTCACAACTCACGGGTCTCAATACCTGAACCCTAATACTTGGCATCCAGTGCCCTCATAACACCTCATAACTACACTGACGACTCACGTACCAATAGAGCCATTCTCACATAGAAGACAAGTAAACAAGGGTGAGCATCTATGCTCAACAATATCAAGAACACCTCTTATCCGATAAGAGTGCTTAACTACGTGTATGCTTGTGCAAGTGCCCTAACATAGTCCATACCAGCAAATAAGCATAAGGAAGAAGAAGAACGGACAACACGTTGAATATTTTCTCACAGCTTTCACAAGATAAAGCTCATACAGGTACGTATACCACTACACAAATATCAACAACAAGAATGCCCCCAGGCCATAAATCATCACAAATCAATCCCTGACACAGCCCACCTTGTCTCGCCACGTGTGCAATAGTAAAATAAATGCCCGCCTTGTCTCGCCATACGTGCATAATAATGTTCCCACCTTGTCTCGCCACATGCACAACCCACACATATATATATATCCCACCTTATCGCGCTACATGTGCAAATATCAATAGTAACAATAGCACGACAGAAATCTCGTGCAACCCCATAACAATAACCGCACGGTAGAAATATCGTGCATCACAATAATAACAACCGCACGGCAGAAACCTCGTGTATCACCACAACAAATACAACAACAACAATGGCAATAATACAAAGTACGACAAGTAAATCAACTCAAGAACTTTTAAATCACAGGAAAATGTGGGACCAAATCACAAGGAATAACCACAGTAAAGAATGCTAGGCATAAAGAGAACAACTCAACAAAGGGAAACTAATGTGTATCAACGATCCCACAATATACATTTCAACAGCAGAGAAACTAACACGAGTAAATTAATTCCAAATAAAACAAGTCGACGAAGATATAGGATATCTAAAACTTCTTTTAGTGTTGAGAAATTACTAAGGATTTTCAACAATTTAATTAAGTACAAGCAGCGGAAAGATAATCATAACCTCAATTAAGACTGAACAAATTATAGAATAAAATAATATAAATTCCAAATAAAGATAAGCAGTTATGAAAAGATAGCGTGGCTATAAAAGAGATAACAGTTTCAATTAAGGCACATATGAATCAAGTAACGATAATAGTGGATCATGAAGCAATTTATTCTAATTAAGCAGGTAGATATGAATCTAGTAATTAAGATATATAATCATAGCAGGAACAACTGCATATTCAATGAATACAAGGACCTAAGGACCCTAAAAGGCTAACTTTCTACAAATAAGTCCGCGCACGCACTCGTCACCTTGTGCACACGGGCTACAATCAACATAGAAGACTCAAATCCTAAGGGGGGAATCCCCCACACAAGGTTAGGCAAGATACTTACCTCGAACCAAGCTCAAACAGTCCGTAAGAATGCCCTTTCCTCAACTATCCGACTCCAAATGGTCCAAATCTAACCAAACATAATTGCATATCATGAATACAACGATAATAGACTCATCTAATTAATGAAATCAATATTTTAACAAAAATTCCGAAATTTGCCCTAAAAGGTCGACCCGGGCCCATGTCTCGGAATCGGGTAAAAATCATAAAATATGAACACCCATTCAGTCACGAGTTCACTCGTACCAAAATTATCCAAATCCGATGTCTAAATCTCAATCAAAACTCAAAACTCTTAGTTGAAGAACTTCTTCCCATTTTTCCTAAATTTTCAATCCAAACCAGAAATCTAATGAAGAAAACAACTATAGATTAATGAAAGACAACCAAGAGCGAGTTGGAAATCGTTACCTCAAAGCTCTCTCTGAAAATCCCTCGAAAAATCGCCAATTCCCGAGCTCCCAAGTCCAAAAATGAAGAAATGAATCAAACCCTCTATTTGCCCAATTTTCTGCCAGTTAAACCGCATCTGCGGACCTGCCTTCGCACATGCGTCACCGCTCCTGGGAATTCCCATCACAGGTGCGGATTCCACTCAAAATTCAGCGTTCGCTTCTACGATCCAAGGGTCGCACCTGCATGTGCGCACCTGCAGACCCATGTCCGCTTCTGCGGTCCTTCACCGCTCCTGCGATAGCTCCATCGCATCTCCGGGCATCGCAGATGCGGAATTTACCTCGCACCTGTGACCAATGGAACTCCTCCACTTTTCCGCTTCTGTTCTTGCCTCTCCGCACATGCGCTCTCGCACCTGCGGTCTCTTCACCGCAGGTGCGAACATACCAGAAGCCTGAAGACTTAGCGGTAACACAAATCAACTTTTAATCCGTTAAGCACCCGAAACTCAGTCGAGGCCCCCAGGACCTCAACCAAACATACCAAGCAATCCTAAAACACCATACGAACTTAGTCGAGCTCTCAAATAACATCTACTAACGATGTAACTACGCATCGCACCATGAATCGAACTTATAAATTTCAAATCTTTCAACTTCCAAAACTCGTGTCGGAACCTATCAAATCAACCTGGAATGACGTCAAATTTTTCAGGCAAGTCTCAAATAACATAACGGAGTTGTTCCAACTCTCGGAATCGTATTTCGATCCCGATATCAAAAATTTCACTTCCGGTCCAAATCTCCAAAAATTCGACTTTTGCCATTTCAAGCTTAAATCAGCTGCAGACCTCGAATTTATAGTCCGGACATGCTCCTACGTCCAAAATCACCCAACATAGCTAATGGAACAGACGGAACTCCATTCCGTAGTCGTCTTCATATAGTTCCGACTACAGTCAAAATCCTAAGACTTAAGCTTCCGTTTTAGGGACTAAGCATCCCAAAATCACTTCGAAATATTCGGTAACTGAATTCAACCATGCACGCAAGTCAATACATATAATATGAAGCTGCTCAGGGCCTTATGCCGCCAAACGAGACTTAAATTCTCTAAACGACCGGCCGGGTCGTTATACATTCCCAATCAGAAGAGATCAATCTTGAATCAAAACCCGAAATCAGCCAAAAGTCCAGCCCGGACCCGCACCTCGAAACCCGACAAAACTCACAAAATCCGACAACTCATTCAATTATGAGTCCAACCATACTAGTTTCACTCAAATCCGACTCCAAATCCGTGTTCAAAACACAAAAACTCATATTATGAAACTTTAAGCCAAAACCCCCAATTTCTCTTTAAAGTTCCTCAACCAATTGCCAAAAATAAAGATAGATTCATGAAATGTAATCAAATCTGAGTAGAGAACACTTACCCCAATCCTTGTGATGAAATTTGCTTCAAAATCGCCTTAATCCGAGTCCCACATCTCAAAATATGAAGAAAGAACAAAACCCTCGATTTTTATAACTTCTGCCCAGCACTTTTCGTATATACGGATAAACAGTCGCATCTGCGGTAAGAACTTAACATCTACAAAAATAGCCTTGCCCGAAAATCTCCACACTTGCGGATGTCAAATTTCGCTTCTGCGAAGCCTTACGCACCTGCGATCCAAATCCCGCTAAAAGTTCGCTTCTGCGGTCTTCCTCACCCAGCCTCTTCTCGCTTTTGCGACCATCGCACCTGCGCAGACCAGGCGCAGGTGCGTTCATACTAGAACCAGCAGAACACAACAGTGCAAATGAAGGAAAAATAGCCTGAAACACGAAACACGCCCGAGCCCCTCGGGTCCCCATCCAAACATACCAACAAGTCACATAACATAATACAGACCTATTCGAGGCCTCAAAACACGCATAACAACATGGAAATGATGAATCACACCTCATTTTAAAATCAATAAACTTCGAAACTTCAACATCCCCAACCGATGCCGAAACCTATCAAATCACGCCCGATTAACCTCAAATTTTGCACACAAGTGACACTTGACATTACGGACCTACTCCAACTTCCGAAATTAAAATTCAACCTAGATATCAAAAAGTCCACTCCCGGACAAACTTTTTAAAATTCTAACTTTCACTATTTCAAGCCAAATTCTACTGCGGGCCTCCAAATCACAATCCGGACGCGCTCCTAAACAAAATATTACCCAACGGAGCTAAGGAACCGTCAGAAATCCTATCCGAGGTCAAATACTAAAAGTTAAACTTGGTCAAACCTTTCCAATTTAGAGCTTCTAGTTGAGGATCATTCTTTCAAATAAATTTTCGAATAACCTGTAAACCAAAACCGATGATTCACATAAGTCATAGTACATCATACGGAGCTACTCATGCCCTTAAACAACCGAGCGAAGTATAAATGCTCAAAACGACTGGTCGGGTCGTTACAATAATAGAGATGAAATGTGGCTCTCCTTGAATGGTATTAAAATACATTTTGGTATTGGTGAGTTTGCACTCGTTACTGGTCTAAATTGTACTGGTGTAGCGCACAAACGTTATGATGCCAATGAAAGTTGTAGTTTGATTGATCAATGTTTTCCAGGAAGTAAGAAGCTTAATAGTCAAGCTATAATTGATTGTTTTGAAGGAAAGAGATGGTAAAATACCTAATGGTGCTACATCTGTGGAAATTTTCCTATTTTTTTGCCTACTTATGTTTTTTGCTCGGTTTCCCTTAGAGGGACAATCGATGCAATTTATAGATCTTTTATGGGAAATTTACGGGGACTACCTATTAAACTTAAACTAATTACTCGATTTTAACTATTTGAATCATAATTCCTAAATATACCTATTTCATATAAAACTATTACCTGTCTAGCCATAAAGGAAGTCTCTAAAGGCTTCAGGGGAAATGAACATATATCCAACCCACGCTTAATCTTCCTTGTTTCAATCCAAGGTAAGAAACATTTTCATTTCTCTCTTCATCAATTTCCTCTCTTTGTTCTTGCTTTTATTTTCATAAGTTAAATTGTTTATTATGTGATGATTTTGTGTATACAACAAAAGAGGTTTACTCAATATATACAAATTACGATTCAATTAACTCACTACGTACATGTAGTTTAATTTTCTCTTGTTGAATGAAATTATCACCTATTGAATGCCTTTCATCGCCACGAAACACTCTCTCTCTCCCTACAAATTTCATATTTTCTCGTAACTATTTGTCATTGTTCGAGTCATTTTTTAAAATTTGATTGTAATTTCGGTGCTTGAAATTTGATATGGTTCGATGATAAGCTAAGCAAATCAGTATGAACTTCGCAAAAGATACTTTATATTTATATCTAAAATATGGATTTTTTATTTTTTATTTTTTCACAAGTAAATTTTCTAAGAATATTATAAAAATTAAAATATTAAATTTAAGCTAAAGTATTTTTTGAAGAAATGAACCAGTCCTGTAAGATATCCTAACGTCATATGATATATATCATGTGGGTATCATAGAGGATTAATGAGTGCTTAATAAATGAATTAATTATTTTTTAAACTCTTTGCATACAACCGTATACCTTGTTGGTATAACTATATACTATACTGGTATCATATGTTAGTTGGAACCTTTTTTTGGTTATATTAGCTACATTTAATTGGTACAATATTTGTTTTTTCTTTAGTAATAGTAGAATAGTATAATATCTTGAATTTTTTTAATTTTCCTTTATGCATGTGTATATGTAATCATTTTAATATATTTTTTATGCATTTGTTTTATATAATAGTATTATAGTACAATATCTTGAAATATATTATTATACTAATATGTGGTACAATAGTTTTTGATTTTCTCTTTATGCGTGTGTATTATGTAATAGTAGTATAGTCATATATAGTTGCCTGGAACTGTATACTCCATTGGTATAATTATATGTTATATTGGTATCATATGGTAGTTGGAATTTTCTTTTTGTTTTAGCCGCATTTTTAAGTGAATTCTATTTTGAAATGATTTATATGATCATGTTTTGCTGTGTTGTATTTTCTTGTACCTATGGACATAGATTTTGTGTATTATGTAATAGTTTTTATAGTTATATGCAGTTGTTGGAATGACCCCGTATAACTATATACCCTATTAGTATAGCTATATACTATATTGGTATCATATGCTAGTTGAATCCTTGTTGGTTGTATTAGCTGTATTTAATTGGTACACTATTTGATTTGCTTTTAATAATAGTAATATAGTACAATATCTTGAAATACTTTATTATATTAATATGTGGTACACTATTTTTTTTAATTTTTCTCTATATGCATGTGTGTTATGTAATAGTAGTATAGTCATATAGTTGCCGGAAATTAACAAGTAAAATTGTATACCATGTTGGTATCATATGATAGTTTGAACATTGTTTTGGTTGTTTTAGCTGCATTTTTAAGTGAATTCTATTATAAAATTATTTATATGAACATGATTTGCAGTGCTGAAATTTTTTTGTGCCGATGGACATAGATTATGTGTATTATATAATAGTTTTTATAGTTATAGGCAATTGTTGGAACGACCCCATACAACTACATACCCTGTTAGTATACGGAATGAGCAAGTTTCTTTGCGAATAATTAGCTTGCAATGTGAGCATCTAATTTTCTCATACTATTATTGCATTCTTTCATGTTTTGGTATAGTAGTATAGTCACAGATAGTTGTAGCAATATTCTAGAGTAATCATTTACCATGTTGGTATACATGTATACCATATTGGTATCATATGGTACTACAAGTCATTTTTGCTACTTATACTTTTATTGCACTTTCTAATATTTTATTATCATTTCTATTCTAACTAGTATATATAGAGATTTGGTGGCCGTAGATTATATTTTGTTGCTCCATAACTGGTTGTGTTTATGCTAATGGTAGAATGTGTACTGCTATTTGTAGGGAAGAAGATCAAGGTTTGCATGGAAATCACGTGTTGATTCTTAGAAAAGGAACAAGAAATAAAAAAAATAAAAGAAAAAAGAGTTAAATGAAATTAGAAAAGGAAGAATAAATAGAAAAAGAAATAAAAAGAAAAAAAATAAAGAAGGAATCAAAAATGAGATTGAAATAAGTTATGATAAAAATAACAATAATACGATTTGAGCAAAAATAAATGAATAGAAAAAGAGAAAAAAGAAAAAAATAAGAAGAAAACGAGAAAAAAGAAAAGGAGAAAAGAAAGAAAAGAAGCATAGAAATAAAAAAGAATTGGAGAAAAAGAGAAAAAAGAAAAAAATAAGAAGAAAACGAGAAAAAAGAAAAGGAGAAAAGAAAGAAAAGAAGCATAGAAATAAAAAAGAATTGGAGAAAAAGAGAAAAATCCCCCCCAAAACTACTATGGGTAGGAAATATAATTAAAAAAATAAATTAGTAGAAAAATAAATGGGTAGATAAGGGTAAATAGCTTTATTTTTGTGGGTAACTATGTTGTCGCGCCCCTTTGTTTTCTCACGAAACCGGGCCTCAATGTCGTGAAAACTCTTTTAAAGGAGGTATTAAAAGAGGAGAGTCGCCACCTAACAGTTTAAGGTGCGTTAGGGCACCTATTTGCATATGACTCGGGTTTGACTAGTTTGCATCACCAAAGATCGGGTAAGGGCTCGAAATTACCTCGAAGAGAAGGTGTTAGGCACTCTTCGAGATCTACAATTGTGGGTCCCAGCCGAACTTGAATTATATGGATTAGTCAGATAAATAAAGACAGAGAAAACAAGAAGTTTGGGAAGTTTGATTATCAAAGACTTAGAGTAAATACAAACACTTGATTCAAAGATAAATGGGGAGTCCTAAGTTTTTTAGTCTAAAGGATCACCCTGTGCAATATAAATAATAATTCGTAACTCCCTCAAGATGGGGTATTACTCATATTATTCAGCGGGCACAGACTATCATCTCATGCTACCCCGATTATTATCTTTAAGTTATTACCTAAAGCGCATTAGTTGATTCCAAATCGTGCCTTATGCGTGCACTACCCGTCCCATGCCTATGTTCCAGGAGGTTTTGGACCTCTATTTGGATGGTTTTAGACTTTACTTAGGTTGTTCAAAAAATGAAAAATCTATGCGACATTCAAAACATGTAGGACTACACATAAAAACAATAAATGGCTCAAGTCGGCCTCCACATGTAAGCAACAAATGCACGCGAGCAAGTTCATATTATAGGCAGTAGACAAATTTCAGAATTAAGAACCTTAAGCCTCATAGTCATGGTTTCTATGTGACTATGCATTAAAACATACAAGAGGTTTCAAAGGCTAGGCGCTGCTTATCTCCAAATAATTATACGATTGTTGCATGCTGATTAGAGATTGCAGATTTCCTATAGATGTTATTTCTAGGTGATTTACGTACTAAGTGACAATAAAATTTGTTGGGGAAGAGCCCAGAATTATTCGTGCTTTTCTGACAGTAGCATAAACGAACAGCAAACAACGTTTGGAAAATTAACATTTTTAGGCGAGTAGTAATACCCTATTGGCAGGATCTCTAACAACTGACAGTTAGGACCAATAATATTGTTATATTTTAGCCTTTATATGCATGCTTTCTAGGTGAACATGGCGAAACAGTAGCAAATGGAATGATTAGAATCCTATAGGCATGATTTCTAGTGGATATGCTGCAGTTACGCGAATTGGAAGAAAGTTTAGTGGTATTTGTTTCCTATAGGCAGGTTTTCTAGTAATACATAGCAATATAAATAACTGAAGCATTTGTACTCATGTATGCAAATAGCTGAATAGTGTAAGTGTGTGCCTCTCCTAATGACATGATTTCTACGGTGCACATGGAAATTGAATGGCATATATAGCAAGTAAATCATTGAATCCTATAGGCATGTCGTCTACCCACTTTGCATGTAGATATTGAATTCTACCCATTTTCTTTTTACTAACACCCCAATTATTTATACAAAGATTATTACGGGCCCAATAATGGGTAAAGTAACAATATTATATAACAGTAAACATGCCCACAGTAGGCCCGAATAAAGAACCAAACACCCAGCCTTACTTGGCCTTCAACAACTCTCATATAGCATACCCAGATTCCCAACAGGGAACTATATTCATCAGCACAACCCAGAAACCATAGGAGAACTCAAGCCAAACCAAACAGCCCTAGATTGACCAATATTATCCGGACATTGAATCACTCAAACCAACCAGTTTACATATATTCAGTGGTCAGTAGAAAAAAAGAGATGAGTGTCAGAGATAGCTCAGGTCTCAATAGTAAAGAGAGTGGCTAAAAGACCCTAAATCCTAGTGTGTCAGAGTTCACAAGCGTCTCAAATGGACCCCGAGAAGTGCTCACACTAGGGTGGTTAATAGAGAAGTTTTAGTGGCCTTGGCTTTCAGCCGGCCAAGAGTGATATATTCAGAATAGTATAAGTAACAAATGAGAGTGAGGGAATAGTGATTAAGAGGGCAGAATTTGAAGAGGTGCGTTTGTATTTTAGAAAGCAGACATGATAAGGGTGAAATACAAGCAAAGAGAATCAACAAAACTCAAAGAGCATGTTGTTATCACAAATTCAAACACTTAGTATGTTGGACAGAAAACATTTTTGTGAAAGACAAAGGCATCAAAGTTTCTGACATTACAAGATTGACATACAAAGGTGCATAATAATAAACGAGTCTAAAGTAGAGCATTAACTGAAAATATTAGAACCTAGGGGGACCAAAGCATGTTAAGTATCCATCACAATATCAAAGGACAGATATGTTAACTTACATCATGAAGCTAAACAGTATCAAACATGGTAAGGAAACACAAGTTGAGATAGCTACTCTAAAGGTTCAAATAATCTAAAGGATATGAGATTCAGCAAACAAAGACATGACGAAGTGTCAAAACTAGCATGGGAGCGGATCATAGTTAACAATGAACATATTACAGATGCGAGTTAGTCATTACAGGAATGCAGAACAGAGTAGGAAAAATCAACTCATGTCAAACAACAAATATAGACATTCAGGTATCAACACATTAAGCTTAAGAGGGTCTAAATTATTTAGGTGAAACATATTCAAACAACATATCTCATAACTGGCAGCTTTATTTAAAATCAAATGCTAAAGAGGTTCAAAACAAGTGCAAAACTAACAAGGCTGCAGAAAGAAATAGCCCATAACACATTAGCTCACGAATTTCAGAGGTAAGAATATGCAAATCGTGAACACAGAAGAACAAAATTGTAAAAGCCAAAAGACTTACCGGTTATCAGTTGACAAAAACAGACAATAAGAAAGAACTAACTCCATAATACTCTA
This sequence comes from Nicotiana otophora, assembly GCA_000715115.1. NCBI lineage: Eukaryota > Viridiplantae > Streptophyta > Magnoliopsida > Solanales > Solanaceae > Nicotiana > Nicotiana otophora. The sequence continues at coordinate 10,927 of AWOL01S0017455.1, forward strand.
AATATCAATCAAAGAGCGAGAACCCAGAATCTTAGTGCGTCAGTGTTCCCAAGGGCTTCGAATGAACCCCGGGAAGTGCTCGCACCAAGAAAAGTTGAAAAAATGAAATCCGGTAGCCTTGGCTTTTAGCCATCTAACAATCAGAGTATAGAAAAAGAGAATAAGAGAACAATATAGTAATCGCTTCGATTTTTAGTGAATCCGGGTGATTAAAAAAGTCTCTCTTAAAGGAGAATGTGGAGGAGTTTATATAGTAGTAGGAATTGAACGAACAAACATAGAAAATAGTCAATCAAGCACAAATAAGGAAAGAAAGTACCACATGCTATCAGTAATGGAATGGGTAAAAGGAAAAGTATAAAATTCTAAACCCTAATTCGACATAAATCAAGGAATCGATCAAAGGTTTTGGTGAACCGGCTTTATATATCCTTGACATGAATGTATATAGACGGAATACCGTCTAGATCTTGAAGATTGAAGATGGTTTTCACGTGATTCAGGACTGGTACTTGCCAAAAATGGGCAATTACTAAGTGATACGAAAATTTGTGTAAGTAACACAGAGATGGAGCATATATGAAAGGCAAATTGTGGAGAGATTCCATATTAGAACCGGAGTTAGGAGATTTAGAAGAGGCGACTGCTAGGGTTTAAGAGGAGAAGAGAGAACAGATGGAGGGAAACGGGGAGGCGTTCTTTAGGGAAATGGGGATTAGGGTTAGAGGGTTGGGTAGTTAATTAAAATGGGGGAATGGCTATGGGCCGTTGATCATTTGAGATCAACAACCAGGATTAGAGGAGAAGCGGGCTGGTCGCGGAACGGGTCCCGACCGGATTATAACTAAGGGGTCGTTTCGTCTTGGGCCAGGGGGTTGGGCTAAAGATATTGGGCCAATTTGGTTCAAAATATTAGTTTAAAGCTAGGCTCTTATTTAAATACACGAAATTAATTTATAAAAATGCTTGACAAATAAGTAAAAATATTATTTATACACTGAAATACTTAATAATAATAACTTTATATTATAAAAAATATAAAATGCTAATTTGACACAAGTAATATAAATAAAGAGCATTTCTGTATAGATATAGGCTATTACTGCAAAATTACGCAAATAGCTTAAACAATATTAATGTAATTATATAAAATAAAGTAAAATATTTGAAACATGTATTATAGGTGCGAAAATAATAACTTTAAGTAGTTAAGTCATCATCAAATAATTTGAAGGAGTAATTAATAATTATTCAAGTAATTTAAGTGCAGAAAAGTCAATTTAAAAGTTCTAAAAATTATGAAAAATTATAGAAAATACTTGTATAGGTTTGTAAACTAAATGATGATTCAAATATGCCATTTTGAAAGTATATATGCATTTTTAGAAAATATGAAGGAAATATTGGGTATCAACAGATGCTCCTCTTTACTCGGGAATGATGAAAGAGTTATCGGGTAAAGAAATGATGACCGATTTTGACCGAATGTGATGATTTGGAAAATGGAGGCCAAACCCTCGCTCCTAAGTTGCCTACATATCCCTGGTGTTACGAGAATCAGACCATGTGTAGTTCTGGATCCAACGGTGAACTAAACCGATCGAGTTGTTATAGGAATAGTCGTATGCTTCGAAAGGGCTATTTTAGGTAGGACAATGTCAAATGAGTTTATCATGAACGGGTATCTGAACAGTTATCATGTAAAGTAGGTAACTAATGGTGGTTGACTGTGTTTGAAATAATTACGGGTTATGAGCATTAAATGGAAACCGGAGCAAAGATTGCTCCCCTTAAGAGAACGGTTACCTCCTGGATTACCTGCAAAACATAAACACAATGCATGCAAGTATATATGGGATTATTTCGAGAATTTAAACATGATGAAAATTCTCTTTGGACCATGAAAGTTGTCTTTGGACGGTGAGGATGATGTCCTTAGACCATGACGTCCTGGGCCATGAGTCATGTGATAAAGGATTCGCAGGCCATGAAATGATGTCCTCGGGCCATGAAAATGGTGCCTCTGAGCCATGACACCTTTGAATAATGATGTGAAATACCGAGAGATCCTCAGGCCATGGAATGGTGTCTTCCGGCTATGAGGATGGTGCCTTCGGACTATCACGCCTTAGGACAAAGATGGCGATGTTTCAGCCCATGAGATGCAAAGATACGATGCTAGGTCATGTGCGAAGATACGACAAGACAAAGCTTAGTCTTGTGTAAGATGAGGGCAGTGCTTAGCCCGAGGTGAACAGAGGATAGTGCTAGATCTTAGGTGGTGTAGTGGGGATAGTATTTAATCCTGAGGAAAAGGCAGTACTTAGCCGTATGCAAGAGGGGGAGGCAGGGCTTAGCCTCATGCAAAAATAGGATAAAGTACTTAGTCTCATGCAAAGAAGACAGTGCTTAGCCTTGTGTAGTTAAGGAGGCAATGCTTAGCCTTATGCAGTTAAGGAGGCAATGCTTAGCCTCATGTAAATAGGAGACAATGCTTAGTCTCGATGCAAAGAGAGGCAGTTCTTAGCCTTATGCAGTTAAGGAGGCAATGCTTAGCTTTACGTAAAATAGGAGACAATGCTTAGTCTCAATGCGAAAAAAAGGCAGTGCTTAGCCTTATGCAATTTAGGGCGGCAATGCTTAGCCTTATGCAAGAAGAGGAGACAATGCTTAGTCTCGATGTAAGGAAAGGCAATGCTTAGCCTTATGCAGTTAAGGAGGCAATGCTTAGCCTCATGTAAATAGGAGACAATGCGTAGTCTCGATGCAAAGAGAGGCAGTTCTTAGCCTTATGCAGTTAAGGAGGCAATGCTTAGCTTTACGTAAAATAGGAGACAATGCTTAGTCTCAATGCGAAAAAAAGGCAGTGCTTAGCCTTATGCAATTTAGGGCGGCAATGCTTAGCCTTATGCAAGAAGAGGAGACAATGCTTAGTCTCGATGTAAGGAAAGGCAATGCTTAGCCTTATGCAAGAAGAGGAGACAATGCTTAGTCTCGATGTAAGGAAAGGCAATGCTTAGCCTTATGCAGTTAAGGAGGCAATGCTTAGCCTCATGCAAAATAGGAGACGATGCTTAGTCTCGATGCAAAGGAAGGCAGTGTTTAGCCTTATGCAATTTAGGGAGGCAATGCTTAGCCTCATGTAAGAAGAGGAGACAATGCTTAGTCTCGATGCAAAGAGAGGCAGTGCTTAGCCTTATACAATTTAGGGAGGCAATGCTTAGCCTCATGCAAATAGGAGACACTGCTTAGTCTCGTGGGTAAAAGGCAATGCTTAGCCTTATGCAATAAAACAATGAATGACAGTGAGAAAGTAAAGTATTTCTTAGCTGGAAGTGTTTGCGTTTGGTAACTTGTCGTTATGAAAATAGTGATTTTTGTGAATATTCCTGTTATGTTCTTGTGCCTGCATCCAAAGAAAAAATTGTGAGCTTTGTGGGGAAGGTTGGTCCATGCTTTCACCTTCTTGCTTTGCTTTTGCTCTTGTTTCGAAATCCTGTTCGAGTTGTTCTTGGTAGTATCTGGCTATTTATAAAATAACGTTTTCGAGAAAATATGCGTGCATTTGATAAATATAGTTATTTGAAATGTAGTAGTATGCGATTTCAAATAATTTAGATGAACCGGTGACTGTGACATATTTTAGAGACATTGTGACCTTCTTGCTTTAGAATATTGAGGGTTCCCCTCAAAATTCTACCCCAGTTTAAATGCAATACTTTGGTTGTTCTGTGTATGATGATGTCGGCTGAACTTGCTTTAGAATTTTGAGGGTCCTCCTCAAAATTCTGCCCCAGTTTTCTGATCATGGCAAAATGAAGATTTTATTAAGATGTGACCGAATCCACAGGGCTGCCTACGTATTCCCTCTTAAGCGGGAATCAGGTCAAGCGCAGTTCAGTTACATCAGATGAAGAAATGTAAACAATCCTAAACATAGTATCTCTTGACTGCGTCTGAGTTGATAGGTTTTGGCCAAATTTCTCCGTCCATTTCTGCAAGTATAAGTGCTCCTCCTGTTAGTACTATGTGAACCATGTAGGGTCCTTGCCAATTGGGTGAAAAAGTTTCCTTTGGCTTCATCTTGATACGGAAAGATCTGCTTTAGCACCAGCTGCCCCAGTGTGAATTGTCTAGGCTTGGCCCTTTTGTTGAAAGCTCTGGACATTCTGTTCCGGTAAAGTTGACCATGACATACTTCGTTCATTATTTTTCCATCAATGAGAGCCAATTGCTCATAATGACTTCGTATCCATTCTGCATCACTGAGTTCAGCCTCTTGTATGATTCTCAAAGAAGGAATTTCTACTTCGGTGGGAATGACGGCATCAGTGCCATAGACCAGCAAATAAGGAGTTGCCCCAGTTGATGTGCGAACTGTGGTACGATATCCAAGTAGGGCAAATCGTAACTTCTCATGCCATTATTTATGATTTTCTACCATCTTCCTTAATATCTTCTTGATGTTCTTATTGGCGACTTCCACAACTCCATTTATTTGTGGCCTGTATGCTGTGGAATTCTTATGCTTGATCCTGAAGGTTTCACACATGGATTTCATCAAATCACTGTTAATGTTGGCGGCGTTATCGGTGATGATTAATTTCGATGTCCCAAATCGATAGACAATACGATCCCTGACAAAATTTGCGATAACTTTCTGGTTACAGCTTTGTAAGATGCAACCTCAACCCATTTTGTGAAGTAGTCTATGACCTCTAAAATGAACTTGTGCCCATTTGAAGCGGCGGGTTCGATCGGACCGATGACATCCATTCCCCAAGCGGCGAAAGGCCAAGGTGCACTTATTGCATTGAGTTCATTTGGTGGCACCCGTATCATATCTGCATGTATTTGGCACTGATGACACCTTTGAACATACCTGATGCGGTCCGTTTCCATAGTCATCAAAAAATATCCTACTCTTAATATCTTCTTGGCTAAAACGAAACCATTCATGTGTGGTCCGCAAGTTCTGGCATGTATCTCTTTGAGCATCTTGGAAGCTTCCTTGGCCTTAACATACTGTAATAATCCTAGGTATGGAGTCCTTCTATACAGAATTCCCCCACTTTGGAAGAAATTATTGGATAATCTTCGGAGTGTGTGTTTCTGAGTATGATTTGCGTGCTCCGGGTACTCTCGTTTTGCTAGGTATTCTTTAATGTCATGAAACCATGGATTTCCATCAGTTTCTTCTTCAACATAAGCACAATAAGCTGGCTGATTATGGATCCCTACTGGAATAGGATTGATGAAATTCTTGTCTGGGTGTTGTATCATGGAAGATAAAGTGGCCAACGCATCTGCGAACTCATTCTGGATTCTCGGAACATGTTTGAACTCTATTTTTGTGAATCTCTTCATCAACTCTTGTACGTAGTACAAATATGGCAATATTTTGGTATTCTTTGTAGCCCATTCTCCCAGAACCTGATGTACCAAAAGGTCTGAATCTCCAATTACCAGCAATTCCTGAACGTTTATGTCAATGGCCAACTTGAGCCCCAAGATGCAGGCCTCATATTCTGCCATATTGTTGGTGCACGAAAATCTAAGTTTTGCGGATACCGGATAGTGTTGACCCGTATCTGATACCAAAACTGCTCCAATACCTACTCCTTTGAAGTTTGTAGCTCCATCGAAGAACATTCTCCAACCGTCATAGGTTTCAGTGATATCTTCTCCTACAAATGATGCCTCTTCATCAGGAGATTACGTTTTCAGTGGTTCGTATTCTCCACCCACAGGATTCTCTGCCAAGTGATCTGCCAATGCCTGTCCCTTGACCACTTTCTGAGTTACATAGATGATGTCGAACTCACTCAGTAGTATCTGCCATTTTGCCAACTTTCCCATAGGCATGGGTTTCTGGAAGATATATTTTAACGGATCCATTCTTTATATGAGATATGTGGTGTAGGCACATAAGTAGTGCCTCAACTTCTGAGCTATCCACGTCAAAGCGCAGTAGGTGCGCTCCAAAAAAGAATATCTTGCTTTGTAGGGTGTGAACTTCTTACTTAGATAGTATATGACATGTTCCTTTCTTCCCGTCTCGTCGTGTTTTCCCAAGACGCAGCCGAAAGCCCCATTCAGTATAGATAAACAGAGTAGCAGAGGTCTCCCAAGGTCTAGTGGGACCAGAACAGGTAGTTTGGATAAATATTCCTTGATCTTGTCAAAGGCTTTCTGGCATTTTTTAGTCCAACTTGGTGCGGCATCCTTCTTTAACATTTTGCAAATCGGCTCACATATCACAGTTGATTGGGCTATGAAGCGGCTGATGTAGTTGAGACGCTCCAAGAAGCTCATTACATCTTTCTTGTTTCTTGGAGGTGGCAAATCCTGGATAGCCTTGACCTTTGATGGATCCAACTCAATTCCTCGGCGGCTGACGATGAATCCTAACAACATTCCAGCAGGGACCCCAAAAGCACATTTTGCGGGGTTCAGTTTTAAATTATACCTTGGAAGCCGATCAAAGAACTTCCTCAGTTCTGCTATGTGATATGTACCTTTCTTGGATTTGATGATGACGTCGTCCATATATACTTCTATCTTCTTGTGTATCATGTCATGAAAAACGGTTGTCATGGCCCTCATATAGGTGGCTCCAGCATTCTTTAGGCCGAACGACATCATTTTGTAGCAATACACTCCCCATGGTGTAATAAAGGCTGTCTTTTCGGCATCCTCTTCATCCATCCAGATCTGATGATATCTGCGAAGAAATACACAAAGGATTGGATTTTATGCCTGGCACAATTGTCAATCAGTACGTGTATATTGGGCAAAGGAAAATCATCTTTGGGACTTGCTCTGCTTAAATCCCAATAGTCGACACACACTCTGACTTTTCCGTCTTTCTTTGGAACTGGCACAATGTTAGCCAACCAGGTTGGATAATCAACCACTCTGAGAACCTTGGCTTTGATTTGCTTGGTGACTTCCTCCTTTATTTTCATACTCATATCTGGTTTGAACTTTCTGAGCTTCTGCTTTATAGGCGAACACATAGGGTTGGTAGGTAGTTTATGAGCCACTATGGACGTTCTCAAACCGGTCATATCATCATAGGGCCATGCAAAAATATCTTCATACTCTTTCAGGAAATGGATGTACTCTTCTTTCTCTGACGGTGATAGATGAATGCTTACACGACTGTTTTGGAGTCTCCCAAATTAACTGTTTTGGTCTCATCCAAATTAGACTTAGGCTTGTTTTTAAAGTTTTCCACTTCTCTGACAATTTTCTCGGGTATTATATCCTCTTCCAGATCCTCTAAATCATTATCCTTATGTTGCGTTGTCTCATTACATGTCACAGTCGTAAGTTCATCGGGATAGGTAATAATAATAATGTAGAGAAAAAATATAAAGAATAATAATAAATACTAAAATAACAATGCATTAGATAAATCTTGAAAACGTCAAACAAATACGGCTCGATGACTCGAGCAATTATTTCAAAACAAAATATGCTTAAAACAAAATACTGAAAATGTCTTAGATGCTCATAAAATTGCTTTCAAAATAAATTATGCTAATTGCCAGGCTACCCAGGAACTCGACGGGCCCTTGATGGTGCAGCAGTCCAATTCTTGAGAATAGCTCCCTTCTCCATAGTTTGAATAATAAGGCCTTCCTCCTCCTCCTCCTCAACTATCGCACCACAATCCATGTCTTCATCATCCAGAAATAGATTCCTTATGCCAGGTAGAACTTCATCTTCTTCAGACTCCCACATCATGTCGGCTTGATGAAATGACTGGCTCAAATATGGTACTGGTTGCTCTAGAGGGTAATAAAGACCACACCATGGTGGCGACCAATTTTGATACTCGCGCCAGGTATATTCATACCCATGCCCAAAGGTTGTGTCGTAACGCTTTAGCTATATCGGTTTGCTAATCCCCTAGAGATTCCTACCGAGACCCTAGCTAGGCTCATACTCTGTCTATGCCAATATGTATTCTATCTTACTACTCCACCATTTGTCCTTTTCAATTGCGTTGATGCGCTTGATGCGATGGTATGTTTCTCCACCCAACTTCCTTCTATTCTCGATGACCGAAACAGTTTGATTGGTGTAAATGGGTTTACTCCCGTCCCCATGGATGATTACTTCCTGATGATTCCATTTGAACTTCACGGCCTGATGTAGAGTAGAGGCCACAGCCCCAGCAGCGTATATCCAAGGTCGTCCCAACAACAGATTGTATGTGGCGGATATGTCCAACACTTGAAACTCAACATCAAACCAAGTTGGGCCCATCTGTAGGCTGAGGTTGGTTTCCCCAATCGTGGCCTTTTGAGACCCATCAAATGCTTTCACATTCATACTTTCTGCTCGTATCTCATGCAGGCCTTTACCCAATCTCTTCAAAGTGGTTAATGGACAGATGTTGAGACTTGAACCCCCATCTATCAAGACCCTGGCAATTAATTTGTCCTCATACTGCACTGTGATGTGCAGTGCCCTGTTGTGACTTAATCCTTCCGGTGGCAGTTCGTCTTCGTGAAAAGTAATCTTACAGCTTTCTAATACCCGACCTACCATATTGGCCATATCTCCACTGGTAATGTTATTGGGTACATAGGCTTCGTTCAACACTTTCATCAATGCATTCCTATGCGCTTCAAAGTTTTGCAGTAGTGATAGAATAGATATCTGAGCAGGGGTTTTGTTCAATTGATCAACCACAGAATACTCTCTTGCTTGCACCTTTCTCCAAAGATCATCTGGGCCAGTCTCAATGACATGCGGTTTAGAAGTGGCTTCTTTACTTGTCCCTCCCAAATGCTCGGGTGTATAAATCCTACGAGTTCTAGTCATGCTTTGCGTTGCACATGTTTCTTCCATTTTTGCCTTTCCTTTCCTTCTTGCTTCTGCAACATAATCCCATGGTATAACATTAGGAATATAGGACGGCGTAGGTGTTACCATCATAGTGAAGGGCGTTGTCACTTCAACCTCAAACAGAGTTGGTGCAGCCACCTCAACTTCAATGGGTGCTTGAGTCTGTACCATGATAGGTGTGAGAGTGACTGGAGATGTTTCAGAATTATCCCCTTTTTGAATGAGCCCAATTGATCCCTTTGAGTCCCATTCTTTATCGGTCTCTATCAGGTTCACTCCTCTAGCCCTGTGATCTGGGAAAGGATTGTTACGGACATTGGGTGCAGCCGCCTTTTCTTGTATGACTTTGGTGTCAATTAGTGTCTGAATCTTATCCTTTAAAGTACGACACTCATCAATAGTATGACCTTTCATGCATGAGTGATAGACACATGTCTTATTTGGGTTAATCTACTGGAAAGAGTTTTCCATGGCAACAATGGGAATGGGAATGATATAACCGGCAACCTTCAGTTTCTCGTACAGCTGGTCTATAGGTTCAGCAATTAGAGTTTATTGCCTGGGTGGTCTGCGGTCGAAACTTGGTCTAGGTTTTTGGTAGTTTTAGCGGGCTGGTGGTGAGTGGTAGTATGTTGGCTGGGTGTTATAAGTATGTTAAGTGACGGAGGGTTGTTGGTATCTGGGAGGTGAAGGCTGATATGTGGGTGGGGGTGTTTGGTATGTGAGAGGAGACTTTGGACCTTGGGCCACCATCACTGCCCCTATTTCCTTCTTTTTAGAAATACCGCCTGACTATAAGGCTTTGTTTGTAGCCTGGAGTGCTTCAAAATTTGTCACCATTCCGCTCTTAATTCCCTCTTCTATTCTTTCTCCCAATTTGATGATGTCAGAAAATTTATGGTTTTCAATAACCATCAGTCTCTCATAATACTGCAGATCCTGAGCTCGGACAAAGAACTTATTCATCTGTTCTTCTTCCAGTGCTGGCCTTACTTTCGCAACTTCCGACCTCCACCGAGTAGCATACTCACGGAAAGTTTCCTTCGGCTTCTTTTTAAGATTCTGAATGTAGAAGACGTCTGGCACATTTTCTGTATTGAACCTGAACCGATCCATAAAATCTGACGCCATGCTTACCCAGTTAACCCATTTCTTCGGGTTTTGACTGATGTACGAAGATAGGGCGTCTCCAGTGAGGCTTCTCATGAACAACTTCATGCAGATTCTTTCATCCTTGCCAACCCCTACAAGCTTGTCACAATACATTCTCAAATGCACCTTCGGATCACCAGTCCCATCGAACATTTCGAACTTAGGAGGTTTGTAACCCTCTGGCAGTTCTACATCCGGCTGAATACACAAATCTTCATAATTCAAACCCTCAATGCCTTTTCCCCCTTCGACACTTTGAACACTGCCTGTAAGTTTCTTAAGTTCCTCCGCCTTGTTCTTGATGAGCAGGTCCTTCTCAGCGGATTCGGGTATGTATAGGGTATGTTATGGAGTGTGGGGTAAGGTTTCCACATATATGGGATTACTTTGGTGAACTCCAGGAATCTGGGCATAATGGTGGTCATTGGTTGAGTCTTGCGGGTCAAGAGTAGGCTGTGGTGCATTTTGAGGGGTGTGGTATGTGATTGTTTGTAGGTATTGAGTTGGGTGGTGATGGTGTTGTTTAGGAGTAGGTATCGGTAGAGGGTTGTGGTTCTGAGGAGGTTTGGCGTATTGATGTGGTGCGGGGGGATTTTGCGGATTTTGTGTGTTTTGGGGAGGTACCGGGTTTTGGGCGTTTGTGTTTTGTTGGTTAAGGTCGGGGACGTTTAGGGTGAGGGAAAGGTTTGCCAAGTTCTGGACCTGCTCGAGTTCCTCTTGTAACTCCAGTAATTTCTGTTCTAACCATAAGACCAAGTCGTTCTGTGCCGGAGTACTCCGACCATCTGAAGTTTCGACATTCTCTGCATGTGTAGCGTTATCTTTTCTGATATCGCTCATATCATCCATTTTAGCTTTTCCTTTGTTTTTGGGATCACTTGGAGGAGGAGGAGGAGGTGGAGGACCTCTAGATCTGGTATGATATGCTGATGATGCCAGTACGCATGAACCAACCTTAAGGAATGAGAATAAACAAAAAAAATAAAATAAAAAAGGTAAACAAGTCAGTAAGGATTATTAAGAGGATATTTGCAGTATTATAAATTCGTGTCCTAATTTTAGGGATCTCATTATGCCCGTGGTAGGCCTAGGCGACATATAGATTTGGAGAAAATTGATGCCAATAATTGCATCATTTCATTAATGTGATAAATGGATCAAATCTCTACTAAAACAACAATAATTATAAAAAGTTACTAATGGCATTTGCCTTATTACAATCAAAGTCTAAAACGAGTTTAGAAAGTAAATAAAACATTATTCCTAATCTATTTGGTCCCAGAGGGACCTTCTCCATGCTTGGCCTTCTTGGCTCCATCAATCAGGTTCCCCAGGTCGCGTATGTCCAACAACAGATAAGCCCTTGCTATATGCCCTCTTTCATTGCCCTCTGCATTCTGACACTCTGAGATCCTTTTCCTCATCTTTCCCTCAAGCTCCATTAACCCCTGCTCCAAATATTCCAACCTCTCTGTTGATTTAGTAACGATCCCTTTCCACTCGTTAATTGCTTCTATGTCCACTTTGTGTTGTTCCAAATGTCTGGCTTCAGATTTGAAAACCCTTTTGCGCAACATCCTGTATTTGACTTGTGCCTCAACAATGTCGTCTATGACCCTATTTCTCAGATTAATCCCTGGCTTGACATCTCCCGCTATATCATCTACCAACCATGATGGGTAAAAGTATACATGGCTGGCGTGATACCGATCTGCCTCGATGGTATCTTTCTCCACAATGATCTTTTGATGCCACATATGTTGTGCCTCGAACTTGAATGGAATGGTGTTCCCCTTGAAATCTATTTTGTACTGGACCATGTTGGAAACTCGAGGTATAACCTGCTTTCTCCTAGCTTGCCTCATAACCCTTATAGGAGCATAAGGATAGATTCCTCTCAACCCGATTAGCACTAGATGAGGAGTCTCTCTTGACCTTCTTAAGGGATCGATTCAGGTTTTGATGATTAGGTAGAAACAAGTAGTATTAATGAATAAATAAGGGTCAAGCATGCTTCACTTGGTACCAACACACTTAACTACACGCTTATGGTTAAAAACAAGTTTTTGTAAAGAAATAGCCCTAGTTAGTGACCTTGTGACTCTTGTGTTGACTTAGGCAATCATTAGGTGGTTTAGTTGAACCATTAGCGATTTTCAATCTTGAATGCGGTTGTTGTGAGCCCTCGACTCTATTCTCTTTGACAATCCAGTTGTGTGAGAGGTGAGGTATTTTGTTACAAGTCCAAGTACCCGTGCGAGTGGTCTAGAACTTGCCCTGAATGTGTTTCTAGGTAAAATTCTAAGTTAGCCTGGCTTGAGAAGTGATTGTAGGCCTTCCTTGACCCGTTTTGAAACCTTCCATGGCCCACCAATGATATCATCCTTAGTAAACCCTTTTGAGCCTAAAGCCTTTTTATTCGATAACCATATTACAAGCCTTTACCCATTTTATAGTGACTCTCTCTTGGCACCCAAACTTTCTTTAGCACTCATGTGATTCAAATGGCAAAAACATAAGTTTGGGGGAGAGACGAGGAGTTTAAAGATGGTCTCAAGGCATAAAACAAAGAGAAAAGAACTGAAGAAGAGGAAAGAAAAGAAAAAGAAAGGAAGAACTAAAGAAAAACACAAAAAGAAAGTGAATAATGTGAAAGGGTTGAAAAGATGCAAAAGAAAACAGAAGTTCAAAGCATGGATAACAAAGAAGGAAGTGTGAATAGCATGAAAAAAAAGAGAGAGTGATGTAAGTCCCTCTAATCCCCCTAAGGGAAAAGAAAATGACTCAAAGAGTCGGCAAAGTAAGAGCCAAAAAGAGAATATTAAGTACTAAAGGGAAGATGAACCAATTCCATTCCAATGTTTCCCTCCTTAGTCCAAAAGCCTTCATTACATGCCGAAAAAGCCCTATGTGATTTCAAGACGAGCGAGCTTACGTTAGTGGTGATGTACATGAGGGGAAAGCATATGGTACTTAGAACCGGGCTTGTGACATTCATTTGAGAGTGATGAGCAAATCTTTCTCGAGTCATTGAATTGAATTCTTCATTCGTGAGTGAGATGAGCTTCCGGAGAGTATAGGAGGAGGAGTTTGGGATCCACAGTGACTTGCATGAAAGTGCAAGCTTCCTTGATGAACAAAGTCAACCCTTGATGCTCAAGCATCACATTAAAGCCTTTTGTGCTTTAATATTCAATTCATAGGCTTGTTAATGATTCATGAGTGTGTGGGTAATTGTTGGTCCTAATTGATTTGTGTTTGATTCAACTTAGGCCAGCTGAAATAACCCTTTTCTAGTGGAGGTGGGAAATTGCCTTAATTGCTTGAGGACAAGCAAAAGCATAAGTTTGGGGGAGTTGATAAGTAGGGATTTTTACCTCTTATTTGCTCTCTTTTACTTATGTTTTAGCTCAAAAATGCTTAAAAGTATTCCCGAGAACTAATGAAATGTGCTTTTTTGCAGGAATATTGGGAAACAAGGCAAAGAAGTGAAAATCAACTCAAAAAGGAGTAAAATTGGACAAGAACCAAAACAAGGCAAAAAGCGCTATAGTGCGGACCACACAATATTGTGTGTGGCCACAAACTCTGAAGATGCACTGATAGAATCTCTTCAAAGAGTGCGGACCGCACAATTATTGTGCGGCCACAGAAGACTAGATTCAGAGACTTGTAGTTTTGGGGGCTTGCAGATGTGCGTGCCGAACCATTATAGTGCGGCCGCAGGATGCCAAAATGCGGCCTCACTCATAAATATGCGGTCCGCAAAGTGAAGCCCTAATCCAGTCCAAGTGCAAGAGTGCGGCCGCATTCAGAATTGTGCGGTCCGCACAATTAGAGGAAATGCGACCGCATCTCACTTTTGTACGACCGCAGAAAGCCATACCCACCAGTCAGTCTCAAAGTGCCGACCTCACACAGAATTGTGCGGCCGCACAACCTTCACAGGGGCAATTTTGTCAGATATTTTCAGCTGGGTATAAATAGATCTTTTTGTCATTTTTAGGTTACGTTTTGTGCACCTGAACACTTAGAGCCATTTTTATTTACTGTATTGGGCAACTTTGTAATAGTTTAGCATTTAAACATTAGATTTTCGTTCCCTAATCAATTATTATGCATTTTATCTTGGTTTCTTCTTTAATTTCTTCATTGTCCATGAGTAGCTAAACCCTTAGTTAGGGTTGTGACCCAACCCTAGTATGGTTACTTAATGGGTGATTGATTTAGGGCTTATTTGTGATTGGGTATATGAATTTTAGCCTAGTTCTTGCTTGAATTTGAGAATTGATGGTTGCAAACATTGATTCATGCCTAATTGACTTAGTCTATACTTGAGAAAGTGAGACTAAGTCTAGGAAAACTTAGCTAACAAGAAATTAGGGTGAACTCAAGAAATTGATAGCCCCAATTAAAGGGTCAAATCTAGAGATAGTAAGACCCGACTTAAGCATTTATCACTTATTTTGTGAGATACCCATTTGGACTTGAGAAAGTCGAATTGGGCAAAATCACTCAAACTACCGAGAGGTATAGACTGAGTAATTATGTGTGATTGATATATTGTATCCCGATCAACCAAACATGCCCTAAAGCTATAAATCCGTTAGGTAACCAACTAGGCAAAAGTCGCAATCCTAGATCTTTTATAACTTGAAAAACAACCAAAACCAAAAACATTGTCTCTTAGCTTTACAATTACAAGCATTAGTATAAAAGTATAAGTAGAAACAACAATTGAAAATGTGAGAGTGTAATATTAGGCACACTATACATTCACACTAAGTATATACCTAATCCCACATCAAGCTCCCTGTGGAATCGACCCTGACTCGCGTTGGTTTTTTATTATTGCATCGACCGCCTCGCAACCTAAATTAGTAGTGTGAGTTTGGATGAAATCAATGCTTAAGTGTTTTAGTCATACACGACGATGGTTTTGCTGAGGGTAACCCTTTAATAGGTTTTGGTTATACGTAAGGGCCTTACTTTATGAGTACAAACGACTCCAATCCTCTTTAGGAATATTGTTTCCTTTCATATTTAGGCCCTCCCTAATAATCTCGGTGCCTCCGGGATTCGATAGCATGGGCCGTCTATTTTTTTTAAAAAAGATATCGGACAACATTCCTTTAGTTAGGGTAGCCCGTGTTCTTTAGGAATTAGGATCCATTTTAGAGCATCGACAAAGAGAAATGCATAGTAACAAAGTATGAAAGAAGAAAAAATTACTTTTATTATTTTATATGTAAAGTACATAATCGGAGGCACATAAGCCTTGTTCCCTAGCTAGAGTGTGCTACATGGGTACGGTTTGTTTGACCGTTTGACCCTTACAATAAATCCTAATCACCAAGCCTTGGCTTTTGATATATAAAATTTTCCCTTTCTAGAGGTATTAACCTAAGGGTAATGGCCCCCAATATTTGAGGTCGAACTTGTAATGGCTCGAATATTGTTGGTTCGGTGCAAACGACCAACAATTCCAATTTAAGGTTGGCCTTCAAAACTAAGGTAGCACGTTTTGTTGTTGCCTCGTTAAAAACCTTGCCGAAAAACCCACTTCGGGACAAAACCGGTTCAAGGAAAAAGAGTACAACATGTGCTTTCAGACCCAATAGTCGCATCTGTCCTCGGCCGAGTACATGCGTAAGTTAGTTCGTAATATAACAAAATTAAAAAGGGAATTGAGCTCGTACCTTAGCAGTAGTACTGTTTTATGCATGCCATGTTTCAGTCGTTCGGTAGTGGTACTATGTTTCCCAACTCGAGTTTATACGAATCTTTTTCGATTATTCCGGCAACTCTATATGATCCTTCCCAATTCGGTCCCAGTTTCCCGTAGCTTGGGTTCCTAGTGTGTAGCGTTACCTTTATTAACACCAAGTACCCGACTTGAAAATACTTAAGGTTGGTTCTTCGGTCGTAGTACCTCTCTTCTCGCTGCTTCTAGGCAGCCAACAGGACCAGGGCGGCTTCCCGCCTTTCATCCAATAATTCCAGGCTCGTGATCATGGCTTCACTGTTTGACATTTCGGTAGCATACTAGAACCTAAGGCTTGGTTCCCCTACCTCAACCAGTATTAAGGATTCCGTTTTGTAGATTAGAGAGAACAGAGTCACCCTGGTACTCCACTTCAAAGTCATACGGTATGCCCACAAGACTTTGGACAAGATTTGCTTCTACTTTCCTTTTGAATCGATCAATCTCTTTTTCAAGTTTTCGAGTATGGTTTTGTTCATCGATTCTGCTTGTCCATTCCCATTAGGGTGGTAAGGCGTTGATAATTTCTTCTTGATTTTGTGTTCTTCGAAAAACTTACTTAACTTGATACCGATGAATTATTTTTCGTTGTCACAAATGATCTCAGCCGGTATTCCAAATCAACATAATTCTCCTAGACCTTCTCGAACGCCTAGTCCTCGACCCATTTAGAAAAATAATCTATCATGAGTAGTATGTATTGGGCCTTACCGGGCACCCATAGTAGGGGACCGACGATATCCATTCTCTATTTCATAAACAGACATGGCGACAGGACCGTGTGAAGCATCTCTCTCGGTTGATGAATTATCGGGGAGTGTCTTTGACACTGGTTGCATTTCCGTATGAAGTTTTTCACATCCTTCTCCATTTTATTCCAGTAGTAATGAGCTCTAATTAGATTCCAAACCAGGGATTCTGCCCCCGAATAGTTCTCTCAAGTGCCCTAGTGAACCTCTCTCATGGCGTATTCGGTCTCTCCCGGACCTAAGCACCTAGCCAGTGGGCCGAAGAAAGATCTTCTGAACAATTTCCCTTCGACTAAGCTAAACCTGGCAACTTTGGTGCGCAGGGCTTTTGATTCCTTGGGATCCGATGGCAATTTTCCTGTCTTCAGGTAGTCTATGTATTTGTTCTCCAGTCCCAAGTCAAACATGTTGAGTTTACTTCGGCGTGACCTTCTTCTACCACCGAGTTCATTAGCTGCACCGCTGCCCCTTAGTCGAATTCATCGGAGTCGATAGAGGACCCGAAGTTGGCCAGTGCATCAGCCATACTATTTTGATCCCGAGGCACATATTGCAGAGTCCATCCCGAGGCACATACTGCAGGGTTACCTACAATTTGTCCAAGTACCTCCGTATCCATTCCTCTTTTACTCTGAACGTACCGTTGACTTGATTTACGACGAGGTGGGAGTCACATTTGGCTTTGATCACTTCAGCGCCGAGGCTCTTAGCTAGTTTTAGGCCGACAATCATAGCTTCATACTCGACTTCATTGTTAGTCAATTTTACAGTTCTAATGGAATGTCTAATTATGTTACCTGCAGGCGGTTTTAATATGATACCAAGCCTGGACCCTTTCGTGTTGGAGGCATCTTCCCGTGAATAAGGTCTAGATCCTTGAGTTAGCCCCCGAGGCTTTCGACCTCGAGTATCAAGGCCGGCGTAAAGTCGGCCACAAAGTCTGCCAAAATTTGAGATTTTATGGCAGTCCGGGGTTTAAGAAAAATTGTTCTTCTTTTTCAATAGCGAGAAGAACCGATGGCTCTTATCCGACGATCTCGAGATGAACCGACCCAACGTGGCTATCTGCCCGGTCAGTCTTTGAACTGCCTTGACGTCGTCGACTATGGTGATGTCGTCTATGGCCTTTAATTTTGTCGGGGTTTATCTCTATTCCCCGATTAGATACCATGAATCCAAGAAAAGTTCCCGAACCGACCCCAAATGCATACTTTTCTAGGTTTAGCTTCAAGTTGTACTTCCTTAATATGTCGAAGGTTTCTTGCAAATGTTTCAAATGGCCCTTTACTCGTAGGGACTTGACCAACATATCATCAATATAAACTTCCATTGATTTTCCTATTTGTTCTTCGAACATCCGATTTACTAGGTGTTGGTATGTGTCACCGGTGTTCTTTAATCTGAACGACATTACGTTGTAGTAGTAGGTGCAGATCTTGGTTATGAAAGAAGTTTTTTCTTGATCGTCCAGGTACATCCGAATTTAGTTGTACCCAGAGTAGGCGTCGAGAAAACTGAGTATCTCGTGTCCGGCCGTCGCGTCGATCATTCGATCAATGTTAGGCAAAGGAAAAGAATCTTTCAGACACGCCTTGTTTAGATCCTTATAATCTACACACATCCTTAGTTTATTTCCTCTTTAGGTATTACCACTACGTTAGCTAACCAATCCGGGTATATAACTTCTCGTATGGAACCTATTTGCAGAAGTTTGGATACCTCATCCTTGATGAATGCATGTTTGATCTCGGACTGCGGCCTTCTCTTTTGCTTAACCGGATAGAATTTCGGATCTAAACTCAACTTGTGGGTGGTTACCTCCGGGGGGATCTATATTATGTCTAGATGGCACCAGGCAAAATAATCGGTGTTAGCTTTAAGAAAATCAATAATTCTTTTCTTGAGCTCGGGGGTTAACCCCGTGCCCAGGTCTACCTTTCGATCTGGCAGGTGCTCGATCAATATAACTTGCTCCCACTCCTCGATTGTTGATTTGGTGGCATCGGTGTCATCGGGCGCTATAAATGATCACGGGACACTGTAATCATCCTCATTATCCGCTATGTGCTCCTTCTGTTCTTCTGGCCCGGCTGAGGCTGGTGTCATTGATTGCTATTTAGTTACCTCTTTTTTGGTCGATTCTGTGTACTTTGAAATCATGGGCACCTAGATCACTTCATCGACAACGAACATTTCCCTTGTTGCCGGTTGTTCTCTGTAGACCATTTTGACTCCTCCTGGTGTAAGGTCGAAGGAATCGCCCTCATGTTATGGACCCACGACCTTCCGAACAAAGCATTGTACCTCATGTCCCCTTCGATGACATAGAACTTTGTTTCTTGGGTGGTTCTGGCAGTGTTTACTTGTAAGGTTATCTCACCTTTCGTGGTCTCGCATTCCATGTTGAATCCATTCAATAACCAGACCGCCGGTACAATTTAATCCTGCAATCCAGTTTCTCTACGACCCTCGATCTGATGATGTTGGCCGAGCTACCTGGATCAATCAACACATGCTTAACCAGAAATTTATTGATAAGTACAGATATTACCAGTGCATTGTTGTGAGGTTGTACGATGCCCTCGACATCTTAGTTGCTGAGGGAGATAGTTTCCTCCGGGATGTAATTTCGGGTGCGCTTTTCCCTCGTAATAGATACTTTAATGCATTTTATCACCCGACCCTTGGGGGAACATCGACTCCCCCAATGAACATGTTAATCACGTGCTGAGGCTCCACTTGTTCAACTTATTTGTTGGAATCACTATTTCTAAAGTGGTTCTTGGCTCGCTCGCTTAAGAATTCTCGGAGGTGCCCATTGTTAAACAATCGAGCAACTTCTTCTCTTAACTGTCGGCAATCTTCGGTCCTATGACCGTGTGTGCCACGATATTCACACATCAAATTAGGATTTCTCCGGGCAGGTTCAGACTGCAATGGTCGAGGCAACTTGGTCTCTTTGATGCGTTGTAACGACCTGACTTGTCGTTTTAAGAATTTAAGCCCAGTCTGGCGGCATAAGGCCCTGAGCAGCTTCTTATTATGTGTATTGACTTGCGTGCGTGGTTGAATTTAGTTACCGGATGATTTGGAGTGATTTGGGACACTTGGTCCCCAAAATGAAAGCTTAAGTCTTAGGATTTTTACCGTAGTCGGAACTATGTAAAGACGACTCCGGAATAAGATTTTTGATGATGTCAATAGCTTCGTATGGTGATTTTGGACTTAGAAGTATGTCCGGAAAATTATTTGGAGGTCCGTGGTGGAATTAGGCTTGGAATGCCGAAAGTTGAATTTTTTGGAAGTTTGACCGGGGGTTGACTTTTTGATATCGAGGTCGGAATTCGATTCTGGAAATTGGAATAGCTTCGTTATGTCATTTATGACTTCTGCGCAAAAATTGAAGTCATTTCGAATTTATTTGATGTATTTTGGTACAAGATATAGAATTTGAAAGTTCAAAGTACATTAGGCTTGAATTGAGGTGTGATTTGTGGTTTTAGCGTTGTTTGATGTGATTCGAGGCTTTGACTAAGTTCGTATGATGTTTTAGGACTTATTGGTATATTTGGTTGAGGTCCCGAGGGATCGGGTGAGTTTCGAGATGGTTTCGGACCATTTCTAGGCCATTTTTAATTGCAGGTTTCTGCTTACAGAGGTGTGCATCGCGATCGCAAACTTTTGGTCGCGTTCGCGAAGAGAAAACAGCAGTTTGGGGCCTTGTGAATCGCGACCGCGTAGAACAAATCTCCGTTGCACTGACCCGATTTTGGAAGCTTATATCTCGTAATCTATAAGGAATTTGGAGATGATCGAAGAATTATAGTTGTAGTCCTTGATGTCTAGTTTTCAGAAAAGTAAACCAATTGCCATTTGGAGTTGTGTACAAAATGTTATGGTGGATACACTATAGGCTGTCTGGGAAGAGTTTGGAAATCTCTGTTGCACAGGGCTGACTTTGGAAGCTTATACTAGAGGCTGTCTGGAAGAGTTGGGGGAGTTTGTTCTTCGCGATTGTGATTGGTTTTCTATGATCGCGAAGAGCAATTTTGGGGCTGAAAATTTTTGTGCTTTGCGGTCGCGAAGCATTTTCCGCGATCGCAAAGAGTAAATACCTGGGCAGTAGCTATATTTCGAGGTTTCAGCCATTTTTGACATATTTGGAGCTATGGAGCTCGGATTGAAGCGATGTTTTAGGCAACTTTCACCATATGGATTAGGGTAAGTGTCCTATATCCAAAAGTTTTTATATTTCATGAATCTATGATTATATTTATCGTTTAATTCGGATTTAAATGGAAGAAATCAAGATTTTTGTAAAATCTTTCAAAAATAAAAATTTAAGATTTGGAGGCCGAGTTGTTATTGGAATTCAATAAAATTGGTATGGTTGAACTCGTATTGGAATGGGTGTTCGGATTTCATGAAAATTTTGTCGGGTTCCGAGGAGGGTCCCGCGTTGACTTTTGTTGACCCTTTGGAATAAATTTTTAAGTCGACGTATTATTATCTGGAATTATTTCCGACAAATTTTAATGGAGTTATACAATTAATTTGGATAGATTTGAGCTGTCCGGAGGTCAATTCAAGCAAGAAGGCTATTTTGGAATATCGGCCTAACTTCAAAAAGGTATGTGTCTTGCTTAACCTCGAGTGGGGAAATTACCCCTTAGGTATTGAGTTTTATGTGCCATTTGTGAAATGTGAAAAACCATGTATGCGAGGTGTCGAGTACGTGCTCGAGCTTATACGGGAAAAAATTCATTGAATTAAAGTCTTAGGCATTATTGTGTAGTAACTTGAGAAATTATGGAACATTATTAAATCATCTGTTTGCTATGCCCAAATCCTTATTGTTGAATTTGTTTTTATATGATAATTTGATGTGATTATTACTTGAAATATTTATGAAATTTTGTGAGTATTGTTGGTTTAATATTTCTTGGAAATTAATTCCAATATAAATTTTCTTGTGCAAATAATTAATTTAAGCCAGCTTAAGAATAAGTGTTAATATAATTATCTAAATTTGCATTAATGAAGGCTTTGTTCTATGCTGAGTAATTTCTATCTCTATCGATTGTTTTTGGGTGTTATATATATATTGTGTGGAGCATTGGGCTATTTGTTGTGAAATTAATTGATTTTGTTATATCTTTGGAATTTGGTTGTGGTCATTGGGCAAACGGTGATAGGAATTGATTTTATTATGTTTCCGTGTTAATTGTTGTGTTGTGTGAGTTATTGTTTTAGGGAGATAAGGGTGGCATTTCACCGTTGATATTATATGGGTATAAGGGTGGCATTTCACTGTTGTTGTGTTTGTTGGAATATTGTCTGGGCGGAGCGATAAGGGTGGCTATAGGAGCGATAAGGGTGGTTATTGATAATGTCTGGGCGGAGCGATAAGGGTGGCTATAGGAGTGATAAGGGTGGCAATAGGAGCGATAAGGGTGGCTATTGTCAGGGACGATATGTGATGATATGGGGTTGTGGTGTTGATGATTTTTATGTGATGTTGTGATTTTGTTTGTGTTTATTTTTATGCCTTGTGCAATTGGTCTTGTTGATAGTAAATTGATAACAATCTGTTTTATGTTGAAATTGAGAGCATGTGTCTATTGCCAGGCGGATTATAAAATAAAATGTGGGCACGATGTGTAGTGAGTAAATAATGAGGATATTTAGCACGTGAATTGTCCGTGCAGTGTTGATATGAAATGTAGGCACAACGCGTTGTGATGAAATAATAATGATAATTGGCACGTGAATTGTCCGCGCAGCTGTGATATGAAATGAGGGCACGAGGTGCCGGAAAAATATGACGATTTAATTATGGGTACGAGGTGCCATGAAAATATGAAAATGGGCTGAGACCCATGTTTAAGAAAAATATGAAAATGGGCTGAGACCCGTATTTTTATGATTATGAAATGAGGTGTCACATGGTGACTTTTTAATTGAAAGAATTATATTCAAAATATTTATTTGGAAGGATTTTTACTTAGAAAGTATTATATGAAAGAATTGTATTTGAAAGATATTTATTTTAGGAAATTATATTTGAAAACATTTATTGAAAGAATTATGTTTGAAAAATAATTATTTGAGAAAATTATATTTAAAAGAGAGTTATCTGGAAGAATTATATGTGAAAGACATTTATTTGAAGGACTTGATTTAATTGGGTGTAATTGTATTTATTAATTGTTGAGAGATATTAATGGTACTTGTTGTCTGTTGTGCATATAACTGGTTGTTTTATTCCGCCTTTATTATTATTTTTTTCTATTATTTTGTATATTATATTGCACAGGTTATTAGACTAGTGAGTGTCTTGACCGTACCTCGTCTCTACTCCATTGAGGTTAGTCTTGATACTTACTGGGTACCGACCGTGGTGTACTCATACTACACTTCTGCATATTTTATGTGCAGAGCCAGGTATTGGAGATATCAGACTTGAGCAGAGTTAAAGCGGGATCGTAAGGATTCAAGGTAGAGCTGCTTGGTCGTCGCAGTCCCTTGGAGTCTTTTCATTTCATTGTACTGTTAATTTGTAATCATACAGTATTGTATATTCGGTCCTCGTGATTTTTCGATGTATTCAGTTAGAGTTCGTGACTCAGTACTACTAGTCTTGGGAGGTTGTATATTGTAATTATTTCCGCTGTTAGTTTTGATTATTTAAAAACAAAATGGCTTCAAAATGTAATTGAAATCGGCTTACCTAGTCTTAGAGACTAGGTGCCATCACGAAGCCTGAGGTGGGATGTTGGGTCGTGACAAGTTGGTATCAGAGCTCTAGGTTCATAGGTTCTACGAGTCACCAACGAGTCTAGTAGAGTCTTCCGGATCAGTACGGAGACGTCTGTTCTTATCTTTGAGAGGCTACAAAACTGTTTGGAAATTTCCATTTCTTTCATTCCTGTAGTGCGGAATTTGTTGAATTTGGAATTTGAACCTTTGTATCTCCATTCTCTCACATATGGTGAGGACACGTGCTACTAGGTTAGCTGAGCAGGCATCCACACAAACTGCTAGGGCTGCAAGAGGCCGG
Organism: Nicotiana otophora; assembly: GCA_000715115.1. NCBI lineage: Eukaryota > Viridiplantae > Streptophyta > Magnoliopsida > Solanales > Solanaceae > Nicotiana > Nicotiana otophora. The sequence continues at coordinate 34,514 of AWOL01S0017455.1, forward strand.
GGTCGAGGTGAGGTCGAGGAAGGGCACGTGCTGCGACTAGAGCACCTGTTAGGACAATAGTTGAGGAGCTACTAGTAGCTCCAGTTGGGGGACAGGTACCGGAAGCACCTGTTGTTACCCCCCGACTTCAGGAGACTTTAGCACAGTTCCTGAGTAAGTTTGTACATTAACTCAGGCGGGATTGATCTCTGTTGTACCAAATATTCCGTAGATTGGGGGAGTAGCTCAGACTCCTATCTCAACTCCATAGCAGCAGGTTCACGTTGGTCAGGTTCCGGGTGTAGTACCGGTACAGCCTGCTATTCCGGTTCGACCTGAGGTCAGGCCCGATGCATTAGAAGATGAACAAAAGAGACTTGAAAGGTTTAAGAGGTATAGTCCACCTACTTTCAGTGGCACAGCTACAGAGGATGCCCAAGAATTTCTAGAAAATTGTCACTGTATTCTCCGCACCATGGGTATTGTGGAGGTGAGCGGAGTTGCCTTTACTTCATTTCAACTGTCAGGCGCAGCGTATCGGTGGTGGAAAATCTATGAAGAAGGTAGACCAGCCGATGCCACACCACCAACTTGGGCTCAATTTTCGAAACTGTTCTTGAAGAGTTTGTTCCCCAGAATCTTAGAGATGCGTGGCGCACATAGTTTGAACGGTTGCGTTAGGGCACTATGACAGTGTCATAATATGCTATCAGGTTGTAGCCCGTGATGCACCTATCTTAGTTCCTACAATCAGATAACGGGTCCGCAGATTCATTGAGGGTGTTTTAGGCGAGGAAATGGAGTCTAAGGAGGCCAAAAGGTCTCGAAGATCTGGAGGGTTCAGTGGATTATACTCTTCAGCTAAAACACATTATAGCGGAGGCTCGAGCAGCCGGTCAGCTCAGTCCGCATATCAGATTATTTGGGGTGCTCTAGTTTATAGTGCACCACCGACACGAGATTCTTACAGTGGTTATTCCAGTTATTCGGCACATACTCAGTACGAGCAGTCGCGACCTCAGAGGGGTTGTTATGAGTGTGGTGATACTAGGCATATCATAAGAGATTGTCCCAGACTTGAGAGGGGTGGATTTCATCAGAACACTCCAGCTACAAGCTTTATTCCAGTTGATACTCCACGTGCACAGTCAGCTAGAGGTGGAGGACAGGCGGGTAGTGGGCGCCTAAGAGGCGGAGGCCCGACTCGTTGATTTATTCATTATGATTTGGCTGAGGCCAATACACCAGATGGTGTCGTTACAGGTGCGATCCTGATTTCTTTTAATTATAAAAGGATATTTTCCTTAATTTGATTTGGTTCTGAATATTGAGGTGAGTCCTCCTATTATGCTCCACTTATGGGTGAGCTTCGTAAATTTGTGACCCACTTATATGTTTATCTCTGTGGGGAGATTTAAAGATGTGAGCCCGTGTATGTCATTTTATTTTTGGGTTTAATGTGTTTCGGAATAATTGATTTCAATTTTTATGAATTATATGCCCTACCGATATGAGGGTTCAATATATGTTGTGAAAATTGATTATGAAATATATTGAAAAGAAGAAAGAAAGGAAATTGAAAATTTCAGTTGACACAATGTGCAACATACTTGTGATTCAGAGTTGAGGATGAGATCCTCGTATTTGTACATGATGTGAAATATTTAAACCGAGCTGCAAGCCGCGGTGGAAGCTATGTAAGGACGAGGTCCTTGTGGTGAAATATTTATGAGTTTAAAAATTTTCCCTTTGTGAAATTAATTTGTACAATAATATTAATAGGGAGTCATGCCTGTTAGGCTTATTTGATAAATCTTGTATATTTTTCTGTTCATATACAGCCATTTCTCGTGTTGTAAACATTGAGTTTTAACCTATGAGATAAGTGCCCAGGTAGCGTTAAATGTGACTCATTAATCCGAGTAAGCAATCATGAGGTCTTCATGCCTCACATTCTGTTGTCAGTGTTGTGAAAATTTGAAATGAGGTGGTGCTTAATATGAGATTAATTGATGATGCTGGAATTAATTATGAACAACTTTTAAGACCAGAGATGTGGTGATGAGCATATATATGATGTGCTTCATGTCCTGATATCATTATGATAATGCAGTGCTTGTAATGCTGAGATTGTGTTATTGCTATATATATTGTGGATGTGTTGTTAGGAGTTGTTTTGGTGTTACTCTGGCAGGTGGTTAGGCCAAATTACAGGGGAGACTCTGCCGAAATTTCTGAAAACTTTGGGAGTTAGAAAAAAAATTGGGAGATTGAGACGTGCAAAGAAGAGACAAAATTATGTTATGTGTTTGAGGGCGAATGATCCTAAGTGGGGAAGAATGTAACACCCCAAATTTTTTTTGAAGTTCTTCAACACTATCAAGAAAGTTGATGTGTGCGTAGGCACGAGTTGCTACAGCCAGTTGAGACTAATACCGTGCGTTGATGAAAAATCGGAATTTCTGAAAATGTTTGGAGTGTAAGAAATTGGTCTTAAGGTTCACAAATATGGATAAAAGAAATAATCTCAAATAAGATGGTGTTGCCGGACTTACCTCCAATGCAGTAACGTGGGACCAACCGTGAGTATATGTGTCAAAGTAAAACTCATCAATTCGGTAACCTCAGAATAATTATTAGCACGTTCCAGGACGAACGTTTGTTTAAGAGGTGGAGAATGTAACGACCTAACTTGTCGTTTTAAGAATTTAAGTCTCGTCTGGCGGCATAAGGCCCTGAGCAGCTTCTTATTATGTGTATTGACTTGCGTGCGTGGTTGAATTCAGTTACCGGATGATTTGGAGTGATTTGGTATACTTGGTCCCCAAAATGGAAGCTTAAGTCTTAGGATTTTTACCGTAGTCGGAACTGTGTGAAGACGACTCCAGAATGGAATTTTGATGATGTCAATAGTTCCATATGGTGATTTTGGACTTAGAAGCGTGTCCGAAAAATTATTTGGAGGTCCGTAGTGGAATTAGGCTTGAAATGCCGAAAGTTGAATTTTTGGGAAGTTTGACCGGGGGGTTGACTTTTTGATATCGAGATCGGAATTTGATTCTGGAAATTGGAATAGCTTCGTTATGTCATTTATGACTTGTGTTCAAAAATTGAAATCATTCCGGATTGATTTGATGTATTTCGGCACAAGATATAGAATTTGAAAGTTCAAAGTTCATTAGGCTTGAATTGAGGTGTGATTCGTGGTTTTAGCGTTGTTTGATGTGATTAGAGGCTTCGACTAAGTTTGTATGATGTTTTAGGACTTGTTAGTATATTTGGTTGAGGTCCCGAGGGGCTCGGGTGAGTTTCGGGATGGTTTCGGGCCATTTCTAGGCCATTTTTAATTGCTGGTTTCTGCCTACAAATGTGTGCATCGCGATCGCAAACTTTTGGTCACGTTCGCGAAGAGCAAACAACAGTTTGGGGCCTTGTGAGTCGCGATCGCGGAAGCTCTTTCGCGATCGCGTAGAAAAAATCTCTGTTGCACTGATCCAATTTTGGAAGCTTATATCTCGCAATCTATAAGGAATTTGGGGATGATCCAAAATTAAAGTTGTAGTCCTTGATGTCTAGTTTTCATAAAAGTAAACCATTTGTCATTTGGAGTTGTGTAATAAATGTTATGGTAGATACACTATAGGCTGTCTGGGAAGAGTTTGGAAATCTCTGTTGCATAGGGCTAAATTTGAAAGCTTATATCTAGAAATCTTTAAGGAATTGGGCGATGAGCAACAAATGAACGTTATAGTTATTGGTGTCTAGTTTGCATAAAGTTAAACCATTTTCCATTTGGGGTTTTGTACAAAAAGTTATGACCATTATACTAGAGGCTGTCTGGAAGGGTTGGGGGAGTTTGTTCTTCGCGATCGTGATTGGTTTTCCGTGATCGCGAAGAGCACTTTTGGGGCTGAAAATTTTTGTGCTTTGTGATCACGAAGTATTTTCCGTGATCGCTAAGAGTAAATACCAGGGAAGTAGCTATATTTCGAGGTTTCAACCATTTTTGACATATTTGGAGCTATGGAGCTCGGATTGAAGTAAATTTTGATGCGATTTTCACCATATGGATTAGGGTAAGTGTCCTATATCCTAAAGTATTTATATATCATGAATCTATGATTATATTCATCGTTTAATTCAGATTTTAATAGAAGAAATCAAGATTTTTGTAAAATCTTCCAAAAACGAAAATTTAAGATTTGGAGGTCGAGTTGTTATTGGAATTCAATAAAATTGGTATGATTGAACTCGTATCAGAATGGGTGTTCGGATTTCATGAACATTTTGTCGGTTTCCGAGGGGCGAGTCACGCGTTGACTTTTGTTGACTTTTTGGAATAAAGTTTTAGGTCGACGTATTATTATCCGGAATTATTTTCGACGAATTTTAATGGAGTTATACAATTAATTTGGATAGATTTGAACTGTCCTGAGGTCAATTCAAGCAAGAAGGCTATTTTGGAATATCGGCCTAACTTCAATAAGGTAAGTGTCTTGCTTAACCTCGAGTGGGGAAATTACCCCTTAGGCATTGAGTCTTATGTGCCATTTGTGAAATGTGAAAAGCTGTGTACGCGAAGTGACGAATACGTACTCAGGCTTATACGTGCAAAAATCTATTGAATTAAAGTCTTAGACATTATTGTATAGTAAATTGGGAAATTGTGGAAAATTATTAAATCATCTGTTTCCCATGCCTAAATCCTTATTGTTGAATTTATTTTTATATGATAATTTGATGTGATTGTTACTTGAAATATTTGTGAAATTTCGTGAGTATTGTTGGTTTAATATTTCTTGGAAATTAATTTCAATATGAATTTTCTTATGCAAATAATTAATTTAAGCGAGCTTAAGAATAAGTGTTAATATAATTATCTAAATTTGCATTAATGAAGGCTTTGCTCTATGCTGAGTAATTTCTATTTCTATTGATTGGTTTTGGGTATTATATATATTGTGTGGAGCCTTGGGCTATTTGTTGTGAAATTAATTGATTTTATTATATCTTTGGAATTTGGTTGTGGCCATTGGGCAAATTATGCTTTGAATTGATTTTATTATGTTGCCGTGTTAATTTTCCATGTAAATTGTTGTGTTGTGTGAGTTATTATTTTGGGGAGATAAGGGTGGCATTTCACCGTTGATATTGTGTGGGTATAACGGTGGCATTTCACTGTTGTTATGTTTGTTGGAATATTGTCTGGACGGAGCGATAAGGGTGGCTATAGGAGCGATAAGGGTGGCAATAGGAGAGATAAGGGTGGCTATTGATATTGTCTGGGCGGAACGATAAGGGTGGCTATAGGAGTGATAAGGGTGGCAATAGGAGCGATAAGGGTGGCTATTGTCAGGGATGATATGTGATGATGTGGGGTTGTGGTGTTGATGATTTTTATGTGATGTTGTGATTTTTCTTGTGTTTATTTTTATGCCTTGTGCAATTGGTCTTATTGATAGTAAATTGATAACAATCTGTTTTATGTTGAAATTGAGAGCTTGTGGATATTGTCAGGCGGATTATAAAATGAAATGTGGGCACGAGGTATCTTGAGTAAATAATGAGGATATTTAGCACGTGAATTGTTCGTGTAGTGTTGATATGAAATGTGGGCACGACGCGCTGTGATGAAATGATAATGATAATTGGCACGTGAATTGTCCGTGCAACTGTGATATGAAATGAGGGCACGAGGTGCCGGGAAAATATGATGATTTAATTATGGGCACGAGGTGCCGTGGAAATATAAAAATGGGCTGAGACCCATGTTTAAGAAAAATATGAAAATAGGCTGAGACCCGTATTTTTATGATTATGAAATGAGGTGTCACATGGTGACTTTTTAATTAAAAGAATTATATTCTAAATATTTATTTGGAAGTAGTTTTACTTAGAAAGTATTATATGAAAGAATTGTATTTGAAAGATATTTATTTGAGGAAATTATATTTGAGAAAATTTATTGAAAGAATTATATTTGAAAAATAATTATTTGAGAAAATTATATTTAAAAGAGAGTTATCTGGAAGAATTATATGTGAAAGACATTTATTTGAAGGACTTGATTTAATTGGGTGTAATTGTGTTTATTAATTGTTGAGTGATATTAATGGTATTCTTGTTGTCTGTTGTGCATATCACTGGTTGTTTTATCCTGCCCTTATTATTATTTGTTTCCTATTATTTTGTATATTATATTGCACAGGTTATTAGACTAGTGAGTGTCTTGACTGTACCTCGTCTCTACTCCA
>AWOL01S0017455.1:48380-63991 GCA_000715115.1 Nicotiana otophora
TTTTGTTCCTAAGTTGTTTAACTCATTTTTGGTGTAGGAATCCGGCGTCTCATCTCCCCTCCAGTGATGTAATGACCCAGCCGGTCGTTTTGAGAGTAATAGCCCGGATCCCCTATTTATTTCTTATCCCATATCCATTTCTGCTATTGTGACTTGACAGGAGGTTTCGTTTTGGTTTTTGGAGTGTTTTGGGACACTTGGTCCCCAAATAGAGTTTTAAGCCTTAGGATTTAGACCGTAGTCAGAACTGTGTGAAGAAGACTCCGAAATGGAGTTTCGTCGGTTTCATTAGCTCCGTTGGCTGATTTTAGACTTAGGGGCATGTCCGATTTGTGTTTTGGAGGTCTGTAGCTCATTTAGGCTTGAACTTGCGAGAGTCAAATTTTTGAACATTTGGACCGGCAGTGGAAATTTTGATATCGGGGTCGGATCCCAATTCCAGAAATTGGAGTTGGTCCGTAATGTTGATTATGACTTGTGTGCAGAATTTGAGGTCAATCAGACGTGATTTGGTTAGTTTCGGCATCGGTTGTCGAATTTGGAAATTTCAAGTTCTTTAAGTTTGAATCGGAGGATGATTTGTAATTTTAGAGTTGTTTGATGTAGTTTGAGGGCTCGACTAAGTTCGTATGGTATTTTAGGATTGGTTGGTATGTTTGGTCGAGGTCCCGGGGGCCTCGGATGAGTTTCGGGTGCTTAACGGGTGAAAGCTTGGACTTAGAAGAATTTCTTACATGCTGGTTTCTGGTGTTTTTGCACATGCGGTGGGGATTCCGCATGTGCGGCCCCGCAGAAGGGAGGCTGGGATCGTAGGTGCACCTTTAGGCCTGGGATTCAGTGGTTGCAGATGCGACGAGTAAGCCACAGGAGCGGAGCCGCATCTGCAGAAGGGTACTCACAGATGCAAAGATGAGAAGGACCCAAGGTTCCGCAGAAGTGGACTAGTAGACGTAGAAGCGCATGCGCAGATGCGGACTTATGCGCATAGGTGCGAACTCTGGAGTTTAATGAAAACTCGCAGGTGCGGAGTCCTAGCCGCAAAAGCGCGCACCGCAGGTGCGATGATGAGGCCGCAGGAGCGGGTTCGCTGGGCAAAAAAGAGAGAATTTCGAGGGCTTGATTCATTTCTCCATTTTTGGACTTGGGAGCTCGGACATTGGCGATTCTTTGAGGTATTGTCAGAGAGAGCTTTGAGGTAACGATTCCTAACTCGTTTTTGGTTGTATTTCATTAATCTATAGTTGTTTTCTCCATTTAATTTTGGATTTGGATTGAAAAGTTGGGAAAATGGGGAAAGAGTTCCCTAACTAAATTTCTGAGTTTTGATTAGGATTTAGACATCATATTTGGTTAATTTTGGTACAATTAAACTCGTGAGTGAACGGTTGTTCGTATTTTGTGACGTTTACCCGATTCCGAGACTTGGGCCCGGGTCGACTTTTAAGGGCGAATTTCGGAATTCTTGTTAAAATATTGATTTCATTAATTAGATTATTCTATTATAGTTGAATTTATGAGATGTAATTCGTTTTGGATAGATTTGGGCCATTCAGAGTCGGATATTCGTGGAAAAGGCGTTGTTACCGATTGATTGAGCTTGGTTCGAGATAAGTGGCTTGCCTAACTTTGTGTGGGGGGAAATCCCCCTAGGATTTGGAACTATTGTGATATGTGAGCGTCGTGTACGTGAGGTGATGAGTACATACACGAGCTAATAGTTGTAAAAACCCCGATTTATTTTACTGAGTAGTAATCGGTTCTTCTTTTAAATTGAGTTATAACATTTTAATGAGTATTAACATGTTTTAATTCTTATTTGAGTTATTCCAATATGTGTAGCTATCTTGTTTAGTCTAATATCGCATTTCTACATGCTTTAACTGCTTACCTATAGTCTGTGAAGCATGCCTAGTTGTTTTCCTGCTTTTTCCTTGTTCCTCATCAGTATAGCCGTAGAAATCTTACTATAAACTGTTGAATTTGTCGTTTGATCTGTGTATTTATTTTTTAGACTACGAGGCGGTCCCTCGGGAGTTCTCCCTGCATATTTACTTTAGGACTACGGAACGACATTCCGGGAGATCTCCATGTACTGCATATTTACTTTGGGATTACGGAACGGTATTCTGGGAGATCCCCATGTACTGCATATTTACATTGGGACTACAGAAAGGTATTCCAGGAGATCCCCCTGTATTGTATATTTACTTTGGGACTACGGAACGGTATTCCAGGAGATCCCCATGTACTGCGTATTTACTTTGGGACTACAGAACGGTATTCTGGGAGATCCCCTTGTTCTGCATATTTACTTTGGGACTACAGAACGGTATTCCGGGAGAACCCCCTATTCTGCATATTTACTTTGGGACTACGGGACGGTATCTCGAGAGATCCCCTATTGTTATCTCTGTGTATTGGGTTGTTGTCTTCTATGATTTCATTCTTGTTAAATTTCAGTCTTTATTTTACTGTGGTATTTCATTCTATCTTGTTTTATTATATATATACCAGTAGGGCCGTGACTTGACCACGTCACTACTTGACCGAGGTTAGGCTTGGCACTTACTAGGTACCGATTGTGGTGTACTCATGCTATTCTTCTGCACATGTGTTTTGTGTGCAGATCCATATGCTCCTTATCAGATGCACTATCAGTGAGCTGGGACAACTTTGGAGACTTCAACGTATATCTGCCACGTCCGTAGACCTCGGAGTCCCCTTCTACTCTTCCTCATGTCCATTATCTTCTGTATTTTCTTTTGATAAACTCTAATGTATAGAGACACTAGATTTTCCTTCTATATTTTGTGATTCACGATGTTTCGGGTTTTCGGATTGTTGTGTATTTTTGAACAGTTAGTTATTGTACATGCCAAGCGGCATGGTACCTAGTTATGTTCTAATTGCTACTGTTAGTGGTTAAATTTATGTTTTTATTTCATTATTCCGCAAATGTTAGGCTTACCTAGTCATAGAGACTAGGTGTCGTCACGACGTCAAATAGAGTGGAAACTGGGTCGTGATAAGTTGGTATCAGAACTCTAGGCTCATAGGTGTCATGAGTCACAAACCGGTTTATTAGAGTCTTGCGGATCGGTAGAGAGACGTCTGTACTTATCTTTGGGAGGCTATGGAACTATTAGGAAAATTTCACTACTTGATTCATTGTCGTGCGAAAATTGTTGACTTTAAAAATTCTAAACTTTTGTATTCTATTCTCTAATAGATGGTGAGGAAACGTACAGGCGGATCTGATGACCAGGCATTCACGCCCCCTGCTAGAGTCTCGAGAGGCCGGGGCCGGGGCCGGGTTAGATTCTGAAGATGTCCACGTGGTGCACCCAGAGCACCCGCACGAGTTGCTACAGAGGAACCCCCAGTAGCTCCAACTAGAGGGCAAACACTTGAGGCACCTATTTCTGCACCAGCCCTCCAGGAGACTCTAGCCCAGTTTCTGAGCATGTTCAGCACCTTAGCTCGGGCTGGATTGATTCCACTTGCTCCTGCCACATCTCAGGACGAGGGAGGAGCACAGACTCCCGTCGCCGGTACTCTAGAGCTATGGATTCAGGTGGACCAGGTTCCAGAGATTGTACCAATGTAGCCGGTAGCTCCAGCCCAACCCGAGGTTAGGGCAGCAACTTTCGAGGTGGAGCAGCTCAGACTTGAGAGGTACAAGAAGTACCACCCACCTACCTTCAGTGGATTGGCTACAGATGATGCTCAGGATTTTTTGGAGGAGTGTCATCGTATTCTCCGTAATATGGGCATAGCGGAGACGAGTGTTCTTTTACCACCTTCCAGCTTAGAGGAGCAGCCTATCAGTGGTGGCGTACTTATGAGTTGAGTAGTCCGGATGTGGCAGCTTCACTTACGTGGACTCAGCTCTCGGACATGCTTTTGAGAGAGTATGTCCCTCAGAGCCTCAGGGACTCATGGCGAGCGAAGTTTGAGCAGTTGCGCCAGGGTGCTATGACTGTGTTAGAGTATGCAGTCTGTTTCAGTGATTTGTCCCGACATGCACCGGCCTTAGTTGCCACAGTCCGAGAGAGGGTTCGACAGTTTATTAAGGGACTCCACCCCATCATCCGGATTAGTATGGCCAGGGAGTTGGAGATGGATATTTCTTATCAGCAAGTTGTGAGTATTTCCAGGACATTGGAGGGCATGCTTGCTCGGGATAGAGAGGAGAAGGAGGCCAAGAGGTTTTGAAAGACTGGTTATTATTCTGGATCTCGTGTCCCAACAGCTCGCCATGGTAGGGGTTCTGTGAGTCGCCCCGTTCATTCGGCTCTTCCAGCCGCCAGTGGTGTTCCAGCCCCTTCTAGGCCCCAAGAGCCTTATTATGCACCGCCAGTATCTAGTTTGCCTCCTGCACAGGGTGTTCCTAGCGGCTAATCCAGTAGTCCTGGACCGAGCCAGTCATAGCAGCCATACCCTCCCAGAGCTTGTTTCGATTGCAGCGGCACTCACCAAATGTTGAGGGATTGCCCCAGATTTAGGAGGGGTGCACCTCCACAGACTTCTCAGCCACAGCGTGCTCCACCAGGTCCTCAAGCTATGATTACAGCACCAGCTACCACCCCACTTGCTTAGCCAGCCTGAGGTGGAGGTTGGGGAGGTAGAGGTCGCCCTAGAGGGGGAGGCCAGGCCAGATATAATGCCCTTCCTGCTCGTACAGAGGTAGTCACTTCTGATTCTGTCATTACAGGTATTGTCTCGGTTCTATCATAGAGATGCGTCAGTATTATTTGAACCGGGCTATACATATTCTTATGTGTCCTCTTATTTTGCCCCGTATTTGGGTGTATCTCGAGATTCTTTGAGTTCCCCTATTTATGTGTCTGCTCCTGTGGGAGATTCTCTTGTTGTGGACCGTGTGTATCGGTCGTGTTTGATTGCTCTTAGTGGTTTTGAAACCAGAGCCGATTTATTATTGCTCAGCATGGTAGACATTATTTTGGGCATGGACTGGTTGTCGCCCCATTATGCTATTCTTGATTGTCACGCTAAGACCGTAACACTGGCTATGCCAGGTTTACCGTGATTAGAGTGGAGAGGTACCTTTGAGTATACTCCCAGTAGAGTTATTTCTTTTCTTAAACCTCAACAAATGATTGAGAAGGGGTGTGACGTGTATCTAGCTTATGTGAAAGATGAAAGTATTGATACCCCTACAGTCGAGTCAGTTCCAGTAGTGAGGGACTTTCCAAATGTGTTTCCAGCTGATCTTTCGGACATGCTGCCCGACAGAGATATATAATTTGGCATTGATTTGTTGCCGGGCACTCATACCATCTCTATTCATCCATATCGTATGGCGCCTCCTGAGTTAAAGGAGTTGAAGGAGCAGTTATAGGAGTTGCTCGATAAGGACTTCATTCGGCCCAGTGTGTCACCTTGGGGTGCTCCTGTCTTATTTGTGACAAAGAAGGATAGTTCTATGCGGATATGTATCTATTACCGCCAGTTGAACAAAGTCACATTAAAGAACATGTATCCATTGCCTCGTATTGATGACTTATTTGATCAGTTACATGGTGCCAAAGTGTTTTCCAAGATTGACTTGCGTTCAGGTTATCATCAGTTGAAGATTTGGGAGCCAGATACCCCAAAGACTGCCTTCGGGACACGATATGGTCATTTCAAGTTCCTTGTGATGTCATTTGGACTGACCAACGCTGCAGCAATATTTATGCACTTGATGCACAGTGTGTTTCGGCCTTATCTTGACTCATTCGTCATCGTGTTTATTGATGACATTCTGGTGTACTCCTGGAGTCGGGAGGATCATGAGCAGCACCTGAGGACTGCGCTTCAGACTTTGAGAGAAAAGAGGTTATATGCAAAATTTTCAAAATGTGAGTTTTGGCTAGACGTAGTGGCATTCTTGGGTCATATAGTATCGAGTGATGTGATCTAGGTGGATCCAAAGAAGATTGAAATAGTGCAGAGTTGGCCCAGACCATCCTCAGCTACAGAGATCCGGAGTTTTCTTGGCTTGGCTGGGTATTACTGTCGATTTGTAGAGGGTTTCTCATCTATTGCAACACCTATGACCAGGCTGACCTAGAAGGGTGCTCCATTCAGGTGGATATAGGAATGTGAGGAGAGCTTTCAGAATCTCAAGACAGCTTTGACTACAACCCAGTATTGGTATTTCCTACAGGTTCGGGGTCTTATACTGTATATTGTGATGCATCGCGAATTGGTCTCGGTGCGGTGTTGATGCAGGACGGTAGGGTGATTGCCTACACGTCCAGACAACTGAAGGTGCATGAAAATAACTATCGTGTCCATGACCTTGAGTAAACAACTATTGTTTATTCTTTGAAGATTTGGCGGCATTATTTGTACCGTGTTCCTTGTGAGATTTACACCGATCATTGGAGTTTGCAGCATTTGTTTAAGCAAAAAGATCTTAACTTGCGTCAGCGGAGGTGGTTGGAGCTACTAAAGATTATGATATCACCATTTTGTACCACCCTAGGAAGGTCAATGTGGTGGCCGATGTTTTGAGTCGTCGGGCAGAGAGTTTGGGGAGTTTAGCATATCTACCAGCAGTAGAGAGGCCCATGGCATTGGCTGTTCAGGCCTTAGCCAGCCAGCTTGTGAGATTGGATATTACTGATCTGAGTCGAGTATTGGCTTGTATGGTCTCTCGGCCTTCTCTTTATGATCGTATCAGGGATCGTCAGTATGATGACCCCCATCTATTTTTCTTTAAGGACACGGTCCAGCACGGTGATGCTAAGGAGGTCACTATTGGAGATAATGGTACATTAATGATGCATGGCAGGCTATGTGTGCACAATATAGATGTTTTACGTGAGTTGATTCTCTAGGAGGCTCACATTTCACGGTACTCTATCCGTCCAGGTGCCGCAAAGATGTATCAGGACTTGAGACAGCATTACTGGGGGGAGGAGAATGAAGAAGGACATAGTAGAGTATGTGGCCCGATGTCTACATTGCCAGCAGGTGAAGTATGAGCATCAGCGGCCAGGTAGGTTGCTTCAGAACGAGTGGAAATGGGAGCAGATCACTATGGATTTCGTTGTTGAACTCTCACGGACTCAGTGGAGGTTTGATGTAGTTTGGGTGATTGTGGATAGGCTGACCAAGTCAGCTCATTTCATTCCAGTGATGACTAACTATCCTTCCGAGCAGCTAGCTCGAATTTACATCCGCGAGAGTATCAAGCTTCATGGTGTATCGGTATCTATTATCTCTGACCATGATACGTAGTTTACATCACGGTTCTAAAGAGCTGTACAACAGGAGTTGGGTACTCGGGTTCAGTTTAGCACATCATTTCACCCTTAGACGGACGGACAGTCCGAGTGCACTATTCAGATACTGGAGGATATGCTCCGTGCGTGTGTGATAGATTTTGGGGGTGCTTGGGATCAGTTCTTGCCACTTGCGGAGTTTGCCTACAACAGCAGTTATCAGTCCAACATTCAGATGGCACCGTATGAGGCTCTGTATGGTATGCGATGTTGGTCCCCAATGGGTTGGTTCGAGCCGGGCGAGGCCAGATTATTGGGTACGGACTTGGTTCAGGATGCCTTGGAGAAAGTTAAGGTGATTCAGGATAGACTGCGCACAGCCTAGTCCAGACAGAAGAGTTACGCGGACCGGAAGGTTCACGATGTTGCATTCATGGTTGGAGAGTGGGTCTTGCTCCGGATTTCGCCTATGAAGGGCGTTATGAGGTTCGAAAAGAGGGGCAAGTTGAGCCCAAGGTTTATTGGTCCCTTTGAGGTGTTGCGGCGAGTTGGGGACGTTTCTTACGAGCTTGCCTTACCTCCCAACCTAGCAGGAGTTCATCCGGTATTTCATGTTTTGATGCTCCGAAAGTATCACGGAGATCCGTCTCATGTGTTGGACTTCAGCTCAGTCCAATTGGACAAAGATCTATCTTATGTTAAGGAGCCAGTGGCTATTTTAGACAAGCATGTCAGAAAGCTAAGGTCAAAGAACATTGCTTCCGTGAAGGTTCAGTGGAGGGGGCAACCGGTCGGGGAGGCGACTTGGGAGACCGAGCAGGATATGCAAAGCTGTTATCCTCATCTTTTCACCACTTCAGGTATGTCTCTATACTCGTTCGAGGACGAACGATTGTTTTAAGAGGGGAATGATGTAATGACTCGGCCGATCGTTTAGAGAGTAATAGCCTCGATCCCCTATTTACTGCTTCTCCCATATATATTTCTGCTATTGTGACTTGCCGGGAGGTTTTGTTTTGGATTTTGGAGTGTTTTGGGACACTTGGTCCCCAAATAGAGGTTTAAGCAGTAGGATTTGGACCGTAGTTGGAACTATGTGAAAATGACTAGGAAATGGAGTTTCGTCGGTTCTGTTAGATCCATTGGGTGATTTTATACTTAAGGGAGTGTCTGGATTATGTTTTGGATGTTTGTAGCTCATTTAGGCTTGAAATGGCGAGAGTCAAATTTTTTGGAGATTTGGACCGGTAGTGGAAATTTTGATATCAGGGTCGGATCCCAATTACGGAAGTTGGAGTAGCTCCATAATGTTGATTATGACTTGTGTGCAAAATGTGAGGTCAATCGAACGTGATTTGGTTGGTTTCAGCATCGGTTGTCGAATTTGGAAGTTTCAAGTTCGTTATGTTTGAATCGGAGGATGATTTGTGATTTTGCCGTTGTTTGATGTGGTTTGAGGGCTCGACTATGTTCGTATAGTGTTTTAGGATTGGTTGGTATGTTTGGTTGAGGTCTCGGGTGCCTCGGGTGAGTTTCGGGTGCTTAACAGGTGAAAGCTTGGACTTAGAAGAATTTCTTACATGCTGGTTTCTGGTGTTTTCGCACCTGCAGTGGGGAGTCCGCAGGTGTAGCCCCGCAGAAGCGAGGCTGGGATCGCAGGTGCGCCTTTAGGCCTGGGATCGCAGGTGCACCTTTAGGCCTGGGAGTCAGCGGTCACAGATGTGACGAGTGAGCCGCAGGAGCGGAGCCGCATCTGCAAAAGGGTAGTTGCAGATGCGGAGATGAGAAGGACCCAAGGATCCGCAAAAGCGGACGAGTAGATGCAGAAGCCCATCCGCATATGCGGACTTAGGCGCGCATGTGTGAACTCTGGAGTTTAATGAAAACTCGCAGGTGCGGAGTCCTAGCCGCAGAAGCCGCACCACATGTGCGATGATGAGGTCGCAGGAGCGGGTTCGTTGGGCAGAAAAGAGAGAATTACGAGGGCTTGATTCATTTCTCCATTTCTGGAATTGGGAGCTCGAAAATTGGCGATTCTTTGAGGAATTTTCAGAGAGATCTTTGGGGTAACGATTCCTAACTCGTTTTTGGTTGTATTTCATTAATCTATAGTTGTTTTCTCCATTTAATTTCAGATGATATGTAATTGTTTTTGGCTAGATTTGGGCCATTCGGAGTCAGATATTCGTGGAAAAGGCATTGTTACAGATTGATTGAGCTTGGTTCGAGGTAAGTGGCTTGCCTACCTTTATGTGGGGGAAATCCCCCTAGGATTTGGAACTATTATGATATGTGAGCACCGTGTACGTGAGGTGACGAGTACGTACACTGGCTAATTGTAGTAAAAACCCTGATTTATTTTACTGAGTAGTAATATGTTCTTCTTTTAAATTGAGTTAAACCATTTTAATGAGTATTAACCTGTTTTTATTTTTAATTGAGTTATTCCAATATGTGTAGCTATCTTGTATAGTCTAATATCGCATGTCTATGTGCTTTAACTGCTTACCTATACTCTGTGAAGCATGCCTAGTTGTTTTCCTACTTTTTCCTTGTTCTTCATTAGTATAGCTATTGAAATCCTACTGTTAACTGTTGAATTTGTCGTTTGATCTG
Source organism: Nicotiana otophora (assembly GCA_000715115.1). Classification (NCBI taxonomy): domain Eukaryota; kingdom Viridiplantae; phylum Streptophyta; class Magnoliopsida; order Solanales; family Solanaceae; genus Nicotiana; species Nicotiana otophora. The sequence continues at coordinate 58,232 of AWOL01S0017455.1, forward strand.
TGTATTTACTTTTGAGACTACGAGGCGGTTCCTCGGGAGTTCTCCCTGCATATTTACTTTGGGTCTACGGAACAGTATTTTGGGACATCCCCCTGTACTGCATATTTACTTTGGGACTACGGAACGGTATTCCGGGAGATCCTCCTGTACTGCATATTTACTTTGGGACTACGGAACGGTTTTCTGGGAGATCCCCCTGTACTGCATATTTACTTTGGAACTATGGAACGGTATTCCAGGAGATCCCTCTATTCTGCATATTTACTTTGAGACTAGGAGACGGTATCTCGGGAGATACCCTGTTGTTATCTCTGTGTATTGAACTGTTTTCTACTATGATTTCATTCTTGTCAAATTTTAGTCTTTATTTTACTATGGTATTTCATTCTATCTTGTTTTATTATATATATACCAGTAGGGCCCTGACCTGACCTCGTCACTACTCGACCGAGGTTAGGCTTGGCACTTATTGGGTACCGATTGTGGTGTACTCATGCTACTCTTCTGCACATGTTTTCCGTGTGCAGATCCAGGTGCTCCTTGTCAGCCGCACTATCAGTGAGCTAGGACAACTTTGGAGACTTCAAGGTATAACTGCCACATCCATAGACCTCGGAGTCCCCTTCTACTCTTCCCCTTGTCCATTATCGTTTGTATTTTCTTTTGATAGACTCTGGTATATAGAGACACTAGATTTTCCTTCTGTAGTTTGTGATTCACGATGTTTCGGGTTTTGGGATTGTTGTGTATTTTTGAGTAGTTGGTTATTGTACATGCCAAGCGGCATGGTACCCAGTTATGTTGTTATTGCTACAGTTAGTGGTTAAATTTATGTTTTCATTTCATTATTTTGCAAATGTTAGGATTACCTAGTCGTAGAGACTATGTGCCATCACGACGGCAAACGGAGGGGAAACTAGGTCGTGACAAGTTGGTATCAGAGCTCTAGGTTCATAGGTGTCGTGAGTCACAAACCGGTTTATTAGAGTCTCGCGGATTGGTATGGATGCGTCTGTAATTATCTTCGAGAGGCTATGGAACTGTTAGGAAACTTTCACTACTTGATTCCTTGTCGTGCGAAAATTTTTGACTTCAAAAATTCAAAACTTTTGTATTCTATTCTCTCACAGATGGTAAGGACACATACAGGCGGATCCAATGACCAGGCACCCGCGCCCCCTGCTAGAGCCTCGAGAGGCCAGGGCCGGGGTAGAGGCCGAAGAAGACCACGTGGTGCAACAAGAGCACCCGCACGAGCTGCTACAGAGGAGCCCCCAGTAGCTCCAACTTGAGGGCAGACACCTGAGGCATCCGTTTCTGCACCAGCCCTCCAGGAGACTCTAGCCCAGTTTCTGAGCATGTTCAGCCCCTTAGCTCAGGCTAGATTGATTCCACTTGCTCCTGCCATATCTCAGGCCGGGGGAGGAGCACAGACTCCCGTCGCCGGTACTCCAAAGCAGCGGGTTCAGGTCGACCAGGTTCCAGAGATTGTACCAATGCAACCGGTAGCTCCAGCTTAGCCCGAGGTTCGGGCAGCAGCTTCTGAGGTGAAGTAGCTCAGACTTGAGAGGTACAAGAAGTACCACCCACCTACCTTCAGTGGATTGGCTACAGATAATGCTCAGGGTTTTCTAGAGGAGTGTCATCGTATTCTACGTCCTATGGGCGTAGCGGAGACGAGTGGGATTTCTTTTACCACCTTTCACTTTAGAGGAGCAGCCTATCAGTAGTGGAGTGCTTATGAGTTGAGTAGTCCGGATGAGGTAGCTTCACTTACGTGGACTCAGTTCTCGAACATATTTTTGAAAGAGTATGTCCCTTAGAGACTCAGGGACTAATGGTGCGTAGAGTTTGAGCAACCGTGCCAAGGTGCTATGCATGTGTCAAAGTATGCAGTCTGTTTCAGTAATTTGGCCCGACATGCACCGGCCTTAGTTGCCACAGTCCGAGAGAGGGTTCGACGGTTTATTGAGGGACTCCACCCCAATATACGGATTAGTATGGCTAGGGAGTTGGAGATGGATATTTCTTATCAGCAGGTTGTGAGTATTGCTAGGAGATTGGAGGGCATGCTTTCCCGGGATAGAGATGAGAGGGAGGCCAAGAGGTCTCGAGAGACTGGTTATTATTCTGGATCTCGTGTCCCAATAGCTCACCATGGTAGGGGTTATGTGAGTCGCCCCGTTCATTCAGCTCTTCCAGCCGCCAGTGGTGTTCTAGCCCCTTCTAGGCCCCATGAGCCTTATTATGCATCGCCAGTATCTAGTGTGCCTCCTGCACGGGGTGTTCATAGCGGCCAGTCCAGCAGACCTGGCCTGAGCCAGTCACAGCAGCCACGCCCTGTGGGAGATTCTCTTGTTGTAGACCGCGTGTATCGGCCGTGTTTGATTGCTCTTAGTGGTTTTGAGACCAGAGCTGATTTATTATTGCTCAGCATGGTGGACTTTGATATTATTTTGGGCATGGACTGGTTGTCGCCCCATTATGCTATTCTTGATTGTCATGCTAAAACCGTGATGCTGGCTATGCCAGGTTTACCATGATTAGAGTGGAGAGGTACCTTAGAGTATATGCCCAACAGAGTTATTTCTTTTCTTAAAGCTCAACGAATAGTTGAGAAGGGGTATGACGCATATCTAGCTTATGTGAGAGATGTCAGTATTGATTCCCTACAGTCGAGTCAGTTCCAGTAGTGAGGGACTTTCCAGATGTGTTTCTAGCTGATCTTTTGAGCATGCCGCCCGACAGAGATATTCATTTTGGCATTGATTTGTTGTCGGACACTCAGCCCATCTCTATTCCTCCATATTGTATGGCTCATCGTAAGTTAAAGGAGTTGAAGAAGCAGTTACAAGAGTTGCTTGATAAGGGCTTCATTCGGCCTAGAGTGTCACATTGAGGTGCTCCTGTCTTATTTGTGAAGAAGAAGGATGGTTCTATACGGATATGTATCGATTACCACCAGTTGAACAAAGTCACAGTGAAGAACATGTATCCATTGCCTCGTATTGATGACTTATTTGATCAGTTACAGGGTGCCAGAGTGTTTTCCAAGATTGACTTGCATTCAGGTTATCATCAGTTGACGATTCGGGAGCCAGATATACCAAAGCCTACCTTCGGGACACGATATGGTCATTACGAGTTCCTTGTGATGTCATTTGGGCTGGCCAACATCCTAGCAGCATATATGCATTTGATGCACAGTGTGTTCCGGCCTTATCTTGACTCATTCATCATAGTGTTTATTGACAACATTCTGGTGAACTCCCAGAGTCGGGAGGATCATGATCAGCACCTGAGGACTTCGCTTCAGACCTTGAGAGAAAAGAAGTTATATGCAAAATTTTCAAAGTGTGATTTTTGGGTAGACTCAGTGGCATTCTTGGGTCATATAGTATCGAGTGATGGGATCCAGGTGGATCCGAAGAAGATTAAAATAGTGCATAGTTGGACCAGACCGTCCTCATCTACAGAGATCCAGAGTTTTCTTGGTTTGGTGGGGTATTACCGTCGATTTGTAGAGGGTTTCTCATCTATTGTAGCACCTATGACCAGGCTGACCCAGAAGGGTGCTCCATTCAGGTGGATAGAGGAATGTGAGGAGAGCTTTTAGAAGCTCAAGACAACTTTGACTACAACCCCAGTATTGGTATTGCCTACAGGTTCGGGGTCTTATACTGTATATTATGATGCATCGCGAATTGGTCTCGGCGCGGTGTTGATGGAGGATGGTAGGGTGATTGCCTACACGTCCAGACAATTGAAGGTGCATGAAAGAACTATCGTGTCCACGACCTTGAGTAAACAACTATTGTTTATTCCTTGAAGATTTGGCGGCATTATTTGTACCGTGTTCCTTGTGAGATTTACACCGATCATCGGAGTTTGCAGCATCTGTTTAAGCAAAAAGAACTTAACTTGCATCAGTGGAGGTGGTTGGAGCTACTTAAGGATTATGATATCCACATTTTGTACCACCCTGGGAAGGCCAATGTGGTGGCCGATGCTTTGAGTCACCGGGCAGAGAGTTTGGGGAGTTTAGCATATCTACCAGCAATAGAGAGGCCCATGGCATTGGATGTTCAGGCCTTAGCCAGTCAGTTTGTGAGATTGGATATTCTGAGCCGAGTGGTCTCTCGGTCATCTCTTTATGATCGTATCAGGGAGCGTCAGTATGATGACCCCCATCTGCTTATCCTTAAGGACACGGTCCAGCACGGTGATGCTAAGGAGGACACTATTGTAGATGATGGTGCATTGAGGATGCAGGGCAGGCTATATGTGCCCAATATAGATGGTTTACGTGAATTGATTCTCTAGGAGGCTCACAGTTCGTGGTACTCTATTCATCTGGGTGCCGCAAATATGTATCAGGACTTGAGACAGCATTTCTGGTGGAGGAGAATGAAGAAGGACATAGTAGAGTATGTGGCCCGATGTCTAAATTGCTAGCAGGTGAACTATGAGAATCAGCGGCCAGGTGGATTGCTTCAGAAGTTAGAGATTCCGGAGTGGAAATGGGAGCGGATCACTATGGATTTCATTGTTGGACTCCCACAGACTCAGCGGAGGTTTGATGCAGTTTAGGTGATTGTGGATAGGCTAACCAAGTCAGCTCATTTCATTCCTGTGATGACTACCTATCCTTCCGAGCATCTAGCTCGAATTTACATCCGCGAGATCGTTAGGCTTCATGGCGTACCAGTATCTATTATCTTTGACCGGGGTACGCAGTTTACATCACGGTTCTGGAGAGTTGTACAGTAGGAGTTGGGTACGTGGTTTGAGTTGAGCACAACATTTCACCCTTAGACGGACGGACAGTTCGAGCGCACTATTCAGATACTGGAGGATACGCTCCGTGCGTGTGTGATAGATTTTGGGGGTGCTTGGGATCAGTTCTTTCCACTTGCAGAGTTTGCCTACAACAACAGTTATCAGTCCAGTATTCAGATGGCACCATATCAGGCTATGTATGGTAGGTGATATCGGTCCCCAGTGGGTTGGTTCGAGTCGGGCGAGGCCAGATTATTGGGTACGAACTTGGTTCAAAATGCCTTGGAGAGAGTTAAGGTGATTCAGGATAGACTTAGCACAGACCCAGCCCAGACAGAAGAGTTACGCGGACCAAAAGGTTCGTGATGTTGCATTCATGGTTGGAGAGCGGGTCTTGATCCGGGTTTTGCCTATGAAGGGCGTTATGAGGTTCGAAAAGAGGGGCAAGCTAAGCCCAAGGTTTATTGGTCCCTTTAAGGTGTTACAGTGAGTAAGGGAAGTTGCTTACGAGCTTGCCTTACCTCCCAGCCTAGCAGAAGTTCATCCGGTATTTCATGTATCGATGCTTCGGAAGTATCACGGAGATCCATCTTATATGTTGGACTTCGGCTCAGTCCAATTGGACAAGGATCTATCTTATGTTGAGGAGCCAGTGGTTATTTTAGACAGGAAGGTCAGAAAGCTAAAGTCAAAGAACATTGCTTCCGTGAAGGATCAGTGGAGGGGGCAGCCGGTCGGGGAGGTGACTTGGGAGACCGAGCAGGATATGCGCAACTATTATCCTCATCTTTTCACCACTTCAGGTATGTCTCTATACTCGTTCGAGGACGAACGATTATTTTAAGAGGGGGAGGATGTAACGACCCGGCCGGTCGTTTTGAGAGTAATAACCCCGATCCCCTATTTACTACTTCTCCCATATCTATTTCTGCTATTGTGACTTGCCGGGAGGTTTCGTTTTGGTTTCTAGAGTGTTTTGGG
>AWOL01S0017456.1:0-16389 GCA_000715115.1 Nicotiana otophora
GTGACTTGGGAGACCGAGCAGGATATGCGCAACTATTATCCTCATCTTTTCACCACTTCAGGTATGTCTCTATACTCGTTCGAGGACGAACGATTATTTTAAGAGGGGGAGGATGTAACGACCCGGCCGGTCGTTTTGAGAGTAATAACCCCGATCCCCTATTTACTACTTCTCCCATATCTATTTCTGCTATTGTGACTTGCCGGGAGGTTTCGTTTTGGTTTCTAGAGTGTTTTGGGACTCTTGGTCCCCAAATGGAGGTTTAAGCCTTAAGATTTGGACTGTAGTTGGAACTATGTGAAGACAACTCCAGAATGGAGTTTCATCAGTTCCGTTAGCTCCGCTGGGTGATTTTGGACTTAGGGGCGTGTCTGGATTGTGTTTTGGAGGTGTGTAGCTCATTTAGGCTTGAAATGGCGAGAGTTGAATTTTTAGAGATTTGGACCGGTAGTGAAAATTTTGATATCGGGGTCGGATCTTGATTCCGGAAGTTGGAGTAGGTCCGTAATTTTGATTATGACTTGTGTGCAAAATTTGAGGTCAATCGGACATGATTTGGTTGGTTTCGGCATCGCTGTGAAGCATGCCTAGTTGTTTTCCTACTTTTACCTTGTTCTTCATCAGTATCGCCGTTGAAATCCTATTGTTAACTGTTGAATTTGTCGTTTGATCTGTGTATTTACATTTGAGACTACGAGGTGGTTCCTCGGGACCTGCATATTTACTTTGGGACTACGGAACGGTATTCTGGGACATTCCCAGTACTGCATATTTACTTTGGTACTACGAAACGGTATTCCGGGAGATCCCCCTGTACTGCATATTTACTTTGGGACTACGGAACAGTATTCTGGGAGATCCCCATGTACTGCATATTTACTTTGGGACTACAGAACGGTATTCCGGGAGATCCCCATGTACTGCATATTTACTTTGGGACTACAAAACGGTATTCCGGGAGATCCCTATGTTTTGCATATTTACTTTAGGACTACGAGACGGTATCTCGGGAGATCCCCTGTTGTTATTTTTGTGTATTGAGTTGTTGTCTTCTATGATTTCATTCTTGTTAAATTTCAGTCTTTATTTTACTGTGGTATTTCATTCTATCTTGTTTTATTATATATATACCAGTAGGGCCCTGACCTGACCTCGTCACTACTCGATCGAGGTTAGGCTTGGCACTTACTGGATACCTGTCACGACCCGAAATTCTCACCTTCGGGACCGTGATGACGTCTAGTATTTCACTTGCTAGGCAAGCTAATGTTAGAATAATATTATCCATTTAAAACAATTTTTAAATTGATTAGTAACAAAGAAACAAATGCGGAAGTAAAGTCTGAAATGTAGTGAATAATCCATAAAATTAGCAGTGTCTAAATATCATCCCAGAATTGGTATCACAAGTGTACGAGCTTCTAGAATAATACAAATAAAGGTCTGAATAAAATAAAGTTGTCTGAAAGTAAACACACAACTAAAGTAAAATAGACGGGGACTTCAGAAGTACGGACGTTGTGCAGTTATACCTCAAGTCTCCTCTGAATAGCTGAAATCCGAGCAAGTCTATGGTACGCCGCTGGGACCAACTCTCAAATCTGTACAAGAAGTGCATAGTGTAGTATCAGTACAACCGACCCCATGTACCAGTAAGTGTCGAGCCTAACCTCGACGAAGTAGTGATGAGGCTAAGGCGGTTCACTTACTTTAACCTGTACGCATTAATAGTAATAGCAACAATAATAATAACAGGAATATTAGTAAGACCAGTAAATAATATTAATAATTGAAATCAACTCAGCAGTCACACTCCCTCAACTTGTTTCCATTGCGGCGTACAACCCGTTCTCCCAATATAAACTTTAAACAAGTCTGTTGTGGTGTGCAACCCGATCCCCCAGTATAGACTTTTAAATAACTTTGTTGCAGCGTGCAATCTGATCCCCCAATATAGTTACTTTCATTTCCGTTGCAGTGTGCAACCCGATCCCCCAATATATTTTAACAACTCATAAACGTAATAAAAATTACTCCAATAAATACCACGTTCAATGAGAAACTATTAAGCATCAAGGCACACAATAATTATAATTTATTTACGAACAAACAATGACAATTAGCAATTAATTATGAAAATCATGGAGAAAATAAGCAGTTTAATATTTAGTATGCTAAATGTCAAATAGCAATTAAGACACATAAGTCAAATAAGCATGTGACAGTTATTGCAGGAATTTAAGAATTAATATTTGACAAGGAATATGAGTGAAACAATTAATATAAAAATTAATTCATGATTTAAAACGATTTATGATTTTTAAAGTAATTATGCAAATAATTAATTTGACGACATATAGACACTCGTCACCTTGCCTATATATGATTCACATGCATCTTACATAACAAATAATTTAAGGGTTCTATTCCCCCTAGTCAAGGTTAACCACGACACTTACCTCGCTTTGCAATTTCAATCAATTACTCGACCACAACTTTTTCTTTTAAATTTGTCACTCAATACGAATCGTAGGAATTAATTCTATATGAATTTAATAATTTTTTGGATTAAAATCCAAAATTCATTTTAAAACTCGACAGTGGGGCCCATATCTCAAATCTCGTAAAAACTTATGAAATTCGAACATCCATTCCGGGATGAGTCCAACAATACAAAAATTATCAAATTCTGATGTCAAATGGACCCTTAAATCTTAAATTTTCGTTTTTGGAAGATTTTATAAAAATCTGATTTTTCTCTCATAATTTTACGGATTCATGATATAAATGAGTATGGAATCATGAAATATATTCAATATAGGATAAGGAACACTTACCCCAATGTTGTTCCGTGAACATCGCCCAAAAATCGCCTTACCCGAGCTCAAAAATTGAAAATGGGTCGAAATCCCATTTCGAGAACTTAAGTTTTGTTTCCTAGATTGTTACTCATCGCGATCGCGAAAATTCATTCGCGATCGCGTAGAACAACTTCTGCCCAGGTCCATTTTACTCTTCGCAATCGCGGATAATTCTTTGCAATCGCGAAGCACATTTTGGCAGCCCAGATTATTAACTCTACGCGATCACATAAATGGACATGCGATCGCAGAGAATATTTTCTCCGCCTTACGCGATCACGTACTAACTTGTGCGATCGCGTAGCACAAATTTGGTGCTCCTGTTTCTGCCTCATTCATTCTTCGTGAATGCGGCTTTGCCCACGTGTTCGCTCCTTAGCTTTTCCAGTTGTGCGATCGCATAGTACAAATTTCCATCAGTGCTCAACAAGCCTTCGCGATTGCGGATGAAGCCACTCGATCGTGATTAAGGAAATCAGAACTGGAAAATACCAAATTTTTTTCCAAAGTTTCAAAACGCCCGTAGTCTATCCGAAACTCACCCGAGCCCTCGGGGCTCCAAATCAAACATGCACACACGTCCTAAAATATCACACGCCAAAATAACACCTAGAATTACGAATTGAACACCAAATCGAATGAAAGTTTCAAGAAAACTTCAAAACATATATTTTCACAACCGGACGTCCGAATCACATCAAATCAACTGTGTTTCTCACCAAATTTGACAGACAAGTCATAAATATTATAGTGGACCTATAACAGGCTCCGGAACCAAAATACGGACTCGGTGTCAATAAATCCAACATTAGTAAATTCTTAAAAATCATTAAGCTTTCAAACTTTTAATTTTTTATCAAAATTCCATATCCCGGTCTAGGGATCTCGAAATTCGATTCCGGCCATACGTCCAAATCACGATACAGACCTATCGGAACTGTCAAAACACTGATCCGAGTCCGTTTTCTCAAAATATTGACCAAAGTCAACTTAGTTGAGTTTTAAAGCTCTATTTGATATTTTAATTCATTTTGCACATAAAAAAGTTTCGAAAAATTATACGGACTACGCACGCAAGTCGAAAAATGATAAATAGTACTTTTTGAGGTGTTAGAATACATAATTAATTATTAAATTTAAAGATGACCTTTTGGGTCATCACAGTACCGATTGTGGTGTACTCATGCTACTCTTCTATACATATTTTTCGTGTGCAGATCCAGGTGCTCCTTATTAGCCGCACTACCAGTGAGCCATGACAGCTTTGAAGACTTCAAGGTATATATGCCGCATCCGCAGACCTCATAGTCCCCTTCTACTCTTCCCCATGTCCATTATCTTCTGTATTTTCTTTTGATAGACTCTGATGTATAGAGACACTAGATTTTCCTTCTGTAGTTTGTGATTCACGATGTTCCGGGTTTTGAGATTGTTGTGTATTTTTGAATAGTTGGTTATTGTACATGCCAAGCGGCATGGTACCCAGTTATGCTATTATTGCTATAGTTAGTGGTTAAATTTATGTTTTCATTTCATTATTCCGCAAATGTTAGGCTTACCTAGTCATGGAAACTAGGTGCCGTCACGACGTCAAACGGAGGAAAAATTGGGTCGTGACAGGTGGTGGTTCGACAGCAGATTCGTTGGTTCATTTTCCAGGTTTTTTTGCATTAATTTAGCAAAATAGTATGTACAAATTAGCTATATAATTTGCAATATAGTATAGATAAATTAGCAATAATTTTTACAATATAATATGTATATACTGATGTTAAAAATTTACTTGTTTAGATTAATTGGCTATTTGTTTTATTTTTTATATAAATTCTTGTTTAATACTTGTTTATATAAATTCTTGTTAAAAATACTTGTTAAAAGCTTTTGCAATATAATAATTGTTGTTTATATAAAAAATAACTAAAGAAACAACTTAGGTGCTAATACTTCGTATAATTTAGATTATAATAGTTAGAGTTGAAATATATTTTAAAGAATTAGAATTTTTATACATTCAAGTTATGTTAGTTAAGAAACAACTTAACTGCTAATACTTCTCTGTTTTGGCTTTTTGTTTGGAAATTCTCCACGCCCTATTTATGTTTTAATTATATTATTTGTTATTGAAACGAAATGAAGAAAATGCAATCAATTAAGTATTAAAGTGTTATCATATGCTAATTTGAAATAAATTAGATTAATTTTTATGTTTTAGGACTTTTTTGTCTTACAAAATGAACATATTAATAAGAAATCACACAAGTATTATAGTAAAATATATAACTAAACTATTTAGATAACCTTTGGGAGAATATAACTTAGTAAGTAGTATAAATAAAATAAATATGCCAGCTTCTAGTTTTTTTTGTTTGTGTAGATGGCATTTGCGCATCGTAGATGGATGTATAATAGGAATCATCCTAATCGTGTGGGTTTAAGGGATGAATTTAAAGAAGGGGTTGCTAGATTTATCGCTAAGGCAAGGACACTTGATTATTTTCGTATTGAAGGAACGATTAGGTGCCCTTGTGTGAAATGCAAGTGTGATAAGTTATTGGAAGAAGATGTTGTTACATGTCATCTTTTAAAAAGGGATTTATGAAAAATTATTATGTATGGACTGCTCATGGGGAGAATCTTGATAGCGTAGATGATGTTGATTTTTCATAATTCTTTTGGTGGTAATTTTCATAATTCTTTTCATAATTCTTTTTGCATACTGGAGGTTCTATTAGTTTTGCAGCCCATCGTTTGAGAATGGTAATTTCATTACAAAATATTCTTAGTTTTACAAGTATGCAAATTGAATATATATATATATATATATCGTGGGGGAGATGTGACTTATGTTGAGGTCTTTGCGAAGACCCACAAGAAGAAGAAGAAGGACGGCGCACGAGAAGGATGGTCAAATCACGTGCTTCAAAGACATTTGTATGATCCCAACACCGACACTATATTTTTCCCTCATGGTTTATTTTATTTATATAACATGTATCATGTTTATTTCAGGACAAGTATCATATTGATCTTGATGCATGACGACAAACTCAGCCTAAAGGAACTCAGCGGGCCCCGGAGGATATGATTGCAATTTGGACACAGGCGGCTGGTGGCGTGAATAAAGGTATAAATATTATGTAATTATCTATTTTGGTATTAGCTTAAAGTTGCGTGTCTATTTTGGTATTAGCTTAAAGTTTGCGTGTCTATTTTGGTCGAGTCTACGGGATTGGAGTACAACCATCCTCCAGTCGTCCACCAACACCATTATTCACTGGGGCATCAGTTTCCCAAGAAGACATGGAAGCTATGCATCAAAAAGTGGATCAAATGTCGCAAGAATTTCAAGCAACTCGGGCTTTGATCCAAAAATTATTGAAAAAGAAAAGCAAGAAAGGAGCTGCAATGGAGTCTGAGTCTGAGGAGGAGACTGATTCTGAATAGGCTATTTGAATATTTTAGAGTTGAAGTTAGAGACATGTGTAACTTATGTTGTTTGATAGTTGGTTGTTTGATTAGTTGGTTGAATTGTTATAAACATTACTGTTCGTTTTGTTGTAAATATTGGATTTGGATTGTTATATTAGGTTTTTGTTTGGTTGTTAGGTGTTTGGTTGGTTGTTTTATTTGGCAGGTGGTGTAATTAGAAATATAACAGAATTCTGCTTAATAATGCCCAGATTTGCGACTGAATCAGTTACAAAATTAACCAGGAATTATCCAGATTTGCGACTGATTCAGTCGCAAATTGAAAGTTTCTAACACAATTTAATTAATATTTGAGACTGAATCAGTCTCAAATGGAGAAATATCGATATTTTTAATTAATTAATAATCAATATTTATGATAGATTCAGTTGGAATAATTAATTAAAAAATAATTTTATTTTTTAAGTTTCCGACGGAATCAATCGCAACCTTTACTTTATATTTATTTATTTAATTCAGGTCAGCGACTGAATCGGTCGTTAAATTTGCGACTGATTCGGTCGCAAATGGCCAAATTTTAAATGTCCCGTATTTTTCAATTTGCGACTGAATACGTCATAAATTTTTGACTGATTCCATCGCAAATATATTGCAACTGCGTATTTTCCGATTAACACTTTTCAGTCAGAAATTCGTCGGAAATATACGATTTTCGACCGATTTTTGACTGATTTGACTGTCGCAAATTTGCTATTTTTTAGTAGTGAAACTAAAAATGACTCACATGAGAGAACCATCCCCGCAAGCTCAACAGGCACCACCACAAACCGCAATGCTACGAAACTATCATACATAGTAGAACCAAGACAAACAAATCTAACACAAAGGATCATATCCCAACATAGCCCCGCGGCAATGCGTAACCCATCCAAATATCGGTCTAGATGAAATTCCTCAAACCACCATGCTCAAAATCAACAACTGCACACAATTCGACATCAAATACACGAAGTGCAAGACCATAACTATACAGAAGCAAATAACACAATATACCACATCCGGTAGAGAACATAACCAAGGCGTAATGAACCATTCAACACCCCAATAACTATCTTGCTCAAATTTCGCTACAAGGCCCGAACAGAACCACATAATGTGTTAATATAACCAATAAATCACAACCACTCGTAGCATAGAAGAGTAACACATAGAATATATCATAACACGAACAAGCTCAACTCTAACCGAATGACACACATTTCAGCAATAACGGTGTTGAGTCAACAAATCCGACCCGGTGTAGAATACACATCCTCCTCGGGCCTACTAATGGACCCACAAATCAATTCCGGTCATCCCCAAATGGATACATAGCCCTCCAAAAGTCCACAATGACCTAACCATATCACGTACTACTATCTAGCTAACTTTGGCCACATCTTCACAGTCCCAACCCCAAAATAATCTGCTTCCGAGATCTCCCAGTCTCTAAATCCATAGAACATATGAATCACCATAGTCGATCCCAACTCCGCCACTCAAATGACTAACACATCTATCATACATAATCATTCCCACGAGAAATACTTCTATAATTCTTCCATGCCACATAGCAAAATTCAAACATCATCAGTCGATCAACCAGGCGAGTACCGAAATACCAATAAAGCATCCGTAAGTCAAAATACAGTGCGCCTTCTGAAATGCGCACCCTTCTCAGGCGATACCAATTAGTAATAGCATTTGTCTAGTTATCTAAAAACGTCCATGTTGTCTAAGAATTCATGACGTTCCTTCCAAAACTGAACTGTGGCCTTGCACATGCAAATCTCAATCTCACACAATATACCGCATCTATCATACCATCATATGAAAAGCATGAAAATCTCATAATTAACTCTGAGTCACTAGCATAATACATACACGATCAGTCAGAAACCTTTCATTTGATTCCATCCAGGAGAAAATCACAATACGCAACATGCTCATCACGCCAGTAGGAAATATCTATCTCAAATAGGGGTAGAAACCATCGAGAGCTCTTCAAAACCCATTTGCACATAACCAAGCCATGAGAACTGAATCTCTCTAACTCAACCAAATCACGCAGGTCACCAAACCCAAGAGTATTGCCACAAAACACATGTATAGACTCACCACATCATAAGTACCCAAAGAACCGATCATATCCATTACCGTGTTGATCCAACCTATTACCAAGCTATCTTATTTCTCCGAGTTCCTTCTAAATTACCCTCAAAGTGACACTTCTCCTTGCCAGAACACCACGATCCTAAACCAAGGCTCACCGCAAGAGATCCTATCATAAATCCACATCGCTCTAAGGCCCATAAGCTGCTGTATTCTCTCTTAATCACCCCAAAAGTACAACACCCGATACACCCCCTTTGAAGAGACCTTCTGTGAATCTAAAGTTGTTTCCTTCACATTCCTGATACTGAAATGTAGAATCCATAATGATATAGAAATACCGCGAGCCTCGACACCATCCAATGTAAATCTCAGATTCTAGCCATATAAAAATCCAAAAAATTCGCAATTGCTACATATAAATCTTGAATCCATTAGAACCTTCTCGAGAGTTATCCACTCTGCTCAAATATCAATTACACCGCCCAAAGGGGCGGAACGACCTGTGCCTCATTAGCATGACAACACCCAAAGAAGTAACCCCGCCTTAATGCAACCGAGCAAATTCCTACTCCATGCGCACTACATCCTTCACGAATAACAACTCAATCATTCCATGATTTCCATATACCCATAAAGTGTAATACACCATGCATCCAAAAATTTCCTTGCTTATGCCATCCTCAAAACCAGCCTATGCAAGTCATAATCGATCCACAAGTATGCCTCAGACTGTAACCAATACAACACGTAACCATGCAATCAAATCGTCGATAACAGACTCCCCCACTTGGCTCAAAGTCATAGATCAAAACACTTGATAACTCACAATGCCCATACTCTATTACTGACATAATACCGTAGTGAGATTCAACTAAATCCTTCCTAAACTCATGTAACACAAACCATATAATACCCCAAATCATCTGCTAAGATCGCATTCATCCTCGTGACAATCAAGTCGACTTTTTCAACCAATCCAAACTCAAATCGTAACACCTATAACCCACTGGTAGAAATAAAAAGCCTTCACACGACATCATAAGGATCATACCTCCGTAGACCACCCTACAAGAGATAACCCACCTGCTTAGCCTCAAATTGGAATCTTTTTATACCCTTCCACAGCCACAATTACTACGCAATCACTTAATCTTCCTGAGTCTGAATTCATAAACAAGACATGAGAATATAATTCGTTCCACAATTAAACAACAAGAAATATCCTTCAACACACTCATAACTCGAGACTATACTTCACATTAACACAGAAATCAAGCACGCAATATTCCTTTTTCACATCTCAAGCAAACTCTTCTCGTCACATTCAAACCATCTGAACGCATCCCGCAGTCACATCATACTCATTATATAGTCATCCAGCAACTCATTGAGCCACAAATTCCACTCATAGGGACACTACCGGACATATGAGTCCAAATATACGTGCTCACACAACTAAAATCACCGTGCTTAAGCTACAGTCAAAACCCGACCTCAAGTCCTCCAGAATGGCCCATCATCAACACACAGAAAATATATCTCGCACCTCATCCATGGAATAACAAGTCATCGATGCACAACTAATACCGAAAGCTAATGTACGCATACGAATGAGTGGAGAATTCAAAGCAATATGCGTCAAGCTGAATCAATGTCGCACGATAAAGAAAGAAATATATGAAGTTTATCCTAAATGCCCTGTAGCCTCTTGAAGATAAGTATGGATGTCATTATATCGATCCACAAGAGACTACTAGACACTTTCTCATGACTCGTAGAACCCATGAACCAAGAGCTCTGATACCAACTTATCACGTCCCAAAATTTAACTAATCGTGATGGCATCTAACCCAACCCGCTACGTAAGCCAATTTATCAATAATCCAAATCAAGGAGATCTACTAAGAAGAATAAATGATGAAATAACTGAACTTTTATACAAAAATCTTAAGGATTAGTAGTACCAATCATAAGCTTCTAAGATTTAGCATTTACAAAACTGGTATGAAAAAAATACATCATCTTTTTGAAATGTACATAAATAGATTTTTATAAATCTAAAGCTACCATGAAGTAGAGACAGCTACAACCGGAATGCAGGTACATCTTCAAAGCCATGTACAACCGACCCATATACTCAATAAGTAACAAACTTAACCTTAGGTTGAAAGCAATGTCGAGCTTGGACAATAGGCAGAGTCCAACATCAACAGCCAAGAATGACTTGTAGCAATATAATGAAACAATACAAGTAATACTCAAAGATATGATGCTCAGCTCGTTCATAGTTACGGAAAATAGGTATGTTTTTCAAGTATAACAGTAAAAACTAAATCTTTCACCAAAATTACCAAAATGTGGGTATGTCACAAAAACTATGATTTTTCTCAAACACATTCAACTACAGATAAGATGCTCCATTATTAGATAGCATGAGGAAAGTACATCTCTTTGCCTACATGTCAATGTGTATGAGAAGTCATAAATGTCACAATACCGTACAACATGAGTGTGATGACCCAAAAGGTCATCTTATATTTTAGAACTCGAATCTACACTCTTAAGCCTTAAAAATCTCATTTTTACCCTCCTCAATTTGCGTGCGCATTCCGGGCAGGTTTCCGGAAAGCTTTTTTGTTGAAAACTAATGAAAATAAGAATTTTTGCCTTAAAAGTTAATTTTAGTTGACTTCGGTCAACATATTTGGTAAACGAGCCTGGATCCATATTTTGACGATCTCGGTAGGTCCGTATCGAATTATGGGACCTGGGCGTATGACCGGAATTGAATTCGGAGGTCCCTGGCTTGAGTTATGAATTTTTGATAAAAATTAAAAGTTTGAAAATAATTTATTTTTAAGAATTGATTGATATTTGGCATTGTTAGTATCGGGTCCGTATTTTGGTTCCGGAGCCCGGTACAGGTTAATTATGATATTTAAGACTTATCTGTGAAATTTGGTCAGAACGGAGTTGATTTGACATGATTCGGACGTCCCGTTGAGAAAATAGAAATTTTAAAGTGTTCTTGAGAATTTCATTTGATTTGGTGCTAAATTCGTAGCTCTAGGTGTTATTTTGACGACTTGATCGTGCGAGCAAGTCCGTATGATATTTTTAGACTTGTGTGCATGTTTGGTTTGGAGCCCCGGGGACTCGGGTGCCATTCGGGCGATGTGCAAGTTGAGTTCAAATCTCAACAAGGCTGCTGGTGCACCAAATCTGGTGTGCCCGCACCTGCGAGCCTTTGGTTGCAGGTGCGACCCAGGCATGGACTTCATTTTTCCGCAGATGTGGACTTCTCTCCGCAGAAGCGGGACCACATGAGCGGGACCGCAGGAGCGGAACCCTGTCCGTAGGTGTGGCCCCAGTTGGCCCAGTCCTTTTTCGCAGAAGCGCACGTCCTGTCCGCACGTGCGGATGCGCAGGTGCGACTAAAGCACCGCAGGTGCGAAGGTCACTGGGCAGTAAGTTCATTTAATTCGGACTCCAGCCATTTTTCTTCTTGTTTCAAAAGGATAGGAGGCCTAGGACGATTTTTCAAAGACAGTTTCTTCCCCAAATCATAGGTAAGTGTTCCTTAACTCGTTTCTTTCAATCTTTTACTTCATTTTACAAGAATTCAACCTAAAGTCTAGAGTTTTCATGATAGAATTAGGGGTAAGGGTAGAAACTAGGGATTTCAGAAATTTGGGAAGTTAGACCTCGATTTGAAGTCGGATTCCAAAACAAATTACATATTCGGGCTCGAGGGTGAATGAGTAAATGGATTTTGGTACGTACCTCGGATTTTGATCAAGCGGACCCGAGGTCGATTTTCGACATTTTGAAGGAAAATTTGGGAAATCTGTAATTATTCATTAAAGTTGATTCCTTTAGCAATGTTTGATATAATTGAGTCATTTTTGAATAGATACGAGAGATTTGGAGGTGAATCCCAAAGGAAAAGCCGTAATTGAGAATTTAGTGGCCTTCGGAGCGAGGTAAGTGTCATGTCTATCTTTGGCTTGAGGGAATAGGTATTATGTGTTCATTTGCTACGTGTTTGGTTGTTAAATACGATGTATATGTGAGGTGACGAGCATCTATGCATCGTTGTCGATTCATAGCATGCGAGTGAAATTTTATTCTTGTCTATTTTGTAGCGTTAAATTCCACTATCCATGCTTAACGAGTTATTTGAAATGTTGGGTGACTCATATCTAATTTCACTGAGATTTGGTAACTTTCGAATATTGATTCAAGGTTGAGATTACATTGTGCTATTGATTATGGGTAAGATACTGGTTTCTTTGTGATATTCTTACCTATACGTTGTTATTGATTCTGTGATTGGTGCAGAGGACTGTAAAGCACGAAGGGTGATATCGTGCATGCATTATTTATATTGTGAGGAAGAGTGTAAAGCACGAAGGGTGATGTTGTGTATATTATGAGAGGTTTAATGCACGAAGGGTGATGTCGTGTCGTTCTATTGATTTATTTGGTGAGGTTGAGAGTAAATGTATGAAGGGTGATGTCGTGCCGTTCCATTTAGTTATTTGGTGAGGTTGAGAGTAAAAGCACGACGGGTGGTGCCGTGCAGTTTTCCTTGCTATTTTAATTGTTCAATTCATTTAAGGATTTTCGGTTTAATTCTGTCTTTCATTATTCTCACTTTTTATGTTGTTTTCCCCCACTGTATGTTCCCTTCCCATTATTTCAATGTTATTTCTTTATTTACTGTTGTTGCCACTAGCATGATTATATTGTTCAGATTATATGTGGGTGTCTTGTCCTAGCCTCGTCACTACTTCGCCGAGGTTAGGCTCGACACTCACTAGTACATGGGGTCGGTTGTACTGATGCTGCACTCTGCACTTTCTGTGCAGATTTTGATACCGGCTCTGGTTGATTGAGATTTGCTACTGATCCGCTGTCCAGAGACTCAAGGTAGATCTGTCGGCGTTCACTGACCTTGAAGTCCTCGTCTATCTTTTATGTCCTAATGTTTTCTTTCATTCAGACAGTTGTATTTATTTCAGACTATTACTTGTAGTAAATTTTAGAATGCTCGCGAATTGTGACTCCAGATCTGGGTGGTAGTAATTAATATAGTTTTATGATATTCCGCACTTATTATATTTCATCTTAGTTAATTATTGTTAATAACTGAATGGAAATAAGAAATTGGTTTAATGATTCTCTAACGTTGTCTTGCCTAGCAAGTGAAATGTTAGGCGCCATCACGGTCCCGTCGGTGGGAAATTTTGGGTCATGACAGTTGGTATCAGAGCCCTAGGTTGCTTAGGTCTCACGATTCACGAGCAGGCTTAGTAGAGTCTGGAGAATCGGCACGGAGACGTCTGTGCTTATCTTCCAGAGGCTATGAAGTTTAGGAACAAGTTTCACTTCTATCCTTCTTTGTCGTGCGATTTTACTTTCTCAATACTAATTGAACTCTTCTACTCTTATTCTCTCGCAGATGGCGAGTACACGTACCACTTCCTCAGTTGAGCAGCAGCCAGAGCCTCCTGTGACAGCTCCTACACGGGGCAGAGGTCTAGGTCGAGGCCGCGCCAGAGGCCGAGGTAGGGGCAGGGCTCAGTCTAGGGCCTGAGCAGCAGCCCCAGCAGTGGAGCCTCAGATAGAGATTGATAAGGAGGTTCCATCCCAGACTGTTCCTGCCGGACCAGCTCAGGTTCCGGAGGGGTTCATTGCTACCCCAGTACTTCAGGACGCTTTGATCTGTTTAGTGGGCCTTATGGAGAGTGTGGCCCAGACTGGCGCATTTCCCATGGCACCAGCAGTCTCTCAGGCTGGAGGAGGAGCCCAGACTCCTACCATTCCCGCTCCAGAGCAGATAGCTCCCCAGTATCAGGCTCCAGCAGCTCAGCCAGTCAGATTAGTTCAGCCGGTTATTGTGGCACAGGTCGGAGATGGGCCAGCTATGTCTTCTGAGGCTTTATGGAGATTGGACAGGTTTATCAAGCTCTTTCCTGTTCACTTCAGTGGTGCTCCTTTAGAGGATCCCCAAGAGTATCTTGACAGCTGCCACGAGGTTTTATGGAACATGGGTATAGTGGAGACCAATGGGGTCGATTTTGCTGCATTTCAGATGACTGGTTCCGCCAAGAAATGGTGGAGATATTACTTGTTGACCAAACCAGCTGGGTCGCCTGCTCTTACTTGGGAACAGTTCTCTCAGCTCTTCATAGAGAAGTTTCTGCCTATCACATTGAGAGAGGAGAATCTTCCGTCAGTTTGAGCATCTCCAGCAGGGCAGTATGACTGTTACTCGGTAAGAGACACGTTTTGTGGATTTGGCCCGTCATATTATTCTCCTGCTTCCCACCGAGAGAGAAAGGGTGAGGAGGTTTATTGGTGGACTTGCTTAGCCTATCAGATTGCAGATGGCTAAGGAGACTGGGAGTGAGATTTCTTTTCATGCGGCTGCTAATATCGCCAAACGAGTCGAAATTGTTCTTACTCAGGGAGGTCAGGGGTCTGACAAGCGACCTCGTCATACCTGTGAGTTCAGCGGTGCCTCACCTAGAGGGAGGAGTACTGTTGGTTGAGGCCATCCTCCCAGGCCATTTCATTCAGCACTCCAGGCATCCCACAGTGCCTCAGGTGGTCGTGGCCCTCAGATGCATTATTCCAACCAGCTAACCTACAGTGCACCACCAGCTCCTATTAGTGCACCTCCACTCCAGAGTTATCAGGGTGGTTATTCAGGACGACAGGTTCAGTTTCAGGGACAGCAGTCATAGCAGCCGAGGTTATGTTATACTTTTGGTGATCCGAGGCATATTGCTAGATTTTGCCCTCAAGCAACGGGCAGCTCACAGTATCAGAGTTCTCGTGCCATGGTTACGGCACCAGTTACTGCACCACCTGCTCAGCCAGCTAGAGGAAGGGGTCAGGCAGCCAGAAGTAGGGGCCAGACAGTTAGAGGTGGAGGTCAGGCCGTTAAAGGTGGAGACCAGCCAGCTAAAGGCTATCCCAGGGACGTAGTTCATGGTGGTGGGGCCCAGCCCCGGTGTTATGCTTTCCCAGCCAGGCCTGAGGCTGAGTCATCTGACGCTGTTATCACAGGTACTGCTTTAGTTTGCAGTAGAGATGCTTCAGTTCTATTTGATCCGGGATATACCTACTCCTATGTGTCATCCTATTTTGCTTCCAATTTGGTTGTGCCCCGTGATTCTTTGAGTGCTCCTGTGTATGTGTCCACACCAGTGGGAGATGCTATTATTGTAGATCGTGTTTATCGTTCGTCTGTGGTCACCATTAGGAGTCTTGAGACTCGTGTAGATCTTCTACTTCTCGACATGGTTGATTTTGATGTCATACTGGGTATGGATTGGCTGTCACCTTATCAAGCTATATTAGATTATCACGCCAAGACGGTGACCTTAGCCTTGCAGGGGTTACCTCGATTAGAGTGGAGAGGGAATCTTGGCCATTCTGCCAGCAAGGTTATCTCTTATGTGAAGGCTCGGCATATGGTCGAGAAGGGATGTCTAGCTTATTTGGCTTATGTCCGCGATTTTAGTGCGGAGGTTCCTTCCATAGATTCAGTGCCGGTTGTTCATGCGTTTGCAGAGATGTTTCCTGCAGACCTGCCGGGGATGCCACCCGACAGGGATATTGATTTCTGCATTGATTTGGCTCCGGGCACTCAGCCTTTTTCCATTCCGCCTTATCCCATGGCCCCACTAGAGTTGAAGGAGCAATTGCAAGATTTGCTTGATAAGGGCTTCATTAGACCTAGTGTCTCGCCCTGGGGTGCACCTGTGTTGTTTGTGAAGAAGAAAGATGGATCGATGAAGATGTGTATAGATTATCGGCAGTTGAACAAAGTCACCATCAAGAACTAGTATCCATTGTCGAGGATTGGTGCTTTATTTGATCAGCTTCAGGGTGCCAAGGTATTTTCAAAGATTGATTTGAGATCTGGCTACCA
>AWOL01S0017460.1:0-59731 GCA_000715115.1 Nicotiana otophora
AGGTTTGATGAATAGAAACATAAGGGAAGAGGGAGCCATGATGGCTTCGAGTTCGAGGGGGCCAGCACGTCATTCAACCAATCACATATGTTTCCTAAGGTCCCAAAATACTATTATCTCCATCAAGATGCTGCTTATGCTGTGGCACCGCCTCCCTATGCGGTGATGAATGCGCAACCTTACACGCGGCCATAGCATTATATACAAAATCGAGCTCCACATCCCATAATTGCCCGTTCCTACCAAGCTCCATATAATTCCCAACCAAATGTTCCCCAATGCAATTCTCACCCAAGAGATCCCCTCAGAAGGAACCAATTCACCCCTATCGGTAAATTATATTCAAGCTTGTTCCAAAAGCTAATCAGGCTAGGTCTGCTGCAGCTAAACCCTGAGTACCCCTTGCACCGAGCTGATGCTAGATGTGAATACCATTCCGGAGCAG
Source organism: Nicotiana otophora (assembly GCA_000715115.1). Taxonomy (NCBI): domain Eukaryota; kingdom Viridiplantae; phylum Streptophyta; class Magnoliopsida; order Solanales; family Solanaceae; genus Nicotiana; species Nicotiana otophora. Next base: position 446 of record AWOL01S0017460.1, read on the forward strand.
TGGAACATAATACAGAGAACTAGTAGACCCTCAAAAGGGCAATCGAAGACTTGATTGAAGCTAAAAGAATCGTTCTTAGGGATGAAGAGGCTCCTAATGTAACAAACAATCCTTTGCCAAATCACAACAACGGGCCAGTCATTGGAATGATTTGTGATGATGGGGAATTTGATCTAGCATTGAAATCTATAGTATCCATTGTCGCGGCAGAAGAGAAACCAAATAACAAGCTCCAAACATGAAAAGTTCTCTGTCAGACAGAAATCTCGGTAGCCGATCTTACTGTCTTTTCTGCTTCCAGATTATTTCAGGGTGTAATCCGGATGTTTTACTTTATTATCTTACTTTCTGATGCAAACCCCTTCTATCTTTAAAAATAAAAAAAATCAAATGAAATTAATATTTCATTGTCCAGGAATGTTTGTTTTCTTAATCTTATCACTTTTCTTATTCTCTTTTTCAGTTCTGTTAATGCAGATTTTAATGACATGACATGCTTGCGGACTTTATGCCCTGATCCTAAAACTATGTCAGACCTCGAAAGAATGAATCAAGAAGCAGAATGTGTTGAAGATAAGGCTTGTGAGAAAATAAACAAAGAATTGGAATAGTAGGCCTAGGCCAAGCCCGAATGAAATCGGAAGAAGTTGGAATTCCCTCTCTTCTGATCATTATTGAAGCCGAGATTGAGGATAAAGATTGGGTCAAGAACTGATTGGAACAATTGACAATGATTGGACACAGTTTGCCACGGGAAGTTGTACCAACAAAGAATGGTCTGTGTCTATAACAAGAAAGTGCGGCCCAGGAAATTTGAAATAGGACAACTCATTATGAGACGTATCCTCCCACCTTCTGAAGAAGCTAAAGGAAAATTGGCTCCAAATTGGAAATGTGCATACATTGTAACGAGAGTACTGCAAAAGAGAGTGTTGTACCTGAGAAGCAATGAAGGAAATATCCCTGAAACAACCGTCAACGCGGATGCAGTCAAAAGGTACTATGTTTGACTCTCTGTATAGCATTAATCTTCTCTGATTGGGATGACGAAGGCTTTCATTCTCGCTATCCAAACACCATCAACCCTTTGCTAACACGTTTGAGCCGATTACCTTTCTTTGATTACCCTTTTTGGAACCTGAAGATGTTATTTATTTAAAAAAAGAGACAGGAAGAAAAAAACAAAAACAAGAAGGAAAAAAAACAAAGAAAAAAAGAAAATCAAAAGAGTTCATGTGATCGAACTATGTTCTACTTGATTCTGAAAGAATACATAGGCAGCCTCTCTCTGAGGTTCAGTCATACCAAAATAAAAATTCACATTCCCCAAAAGTTGAAACTGGGGCAGGTGTTACAATGGTTCGGCGATGGTTTCGCCTGAGAGGTTCCAAAGTTGTAATTCAATCCAAATCCTTTTACCCAAAATCCTTTTCAAGTCCGATCAATCAATGAGAATGTTGAAGAATTGGAGGATACAGTCACTTGGATCTGATTCCACCAAAATGGGAGATTCTTATTGGTGAAAATCCTCACGGGCATTATAGGGCGATGGCGAGCAGAGAAAATAAAAATAAGAGTCTTGTTAGTGAAAACCCGCAAAAGGCACGGCGATGGTGAGAAGAGAAATGAGAAAGGTCAACTGGTGAAAACCCGCAAAGGGCACTACTGATCGAAAAGAGGATCTTCACAGCCATTGGTATTGACAATCCTGGGCAAGGGTTCTCGGTTTCGAGGCAAAAGTTGTGATGAATTTCTGAGAGTCGGACGGTTCACACAAATCAGACATCCAGTCCAAAAGGCATGTCATGTTCATTGAAGTCCGCAGGTACTCCAGATAAGTCCTTTAATTTCCCCGAAAGAGATATCTCTCGTCTAAATTCATTTGTCCATTCCATTATTTGTTTTTCTTTGAATCCCTTTCGGTCTAACTCTGTTCCAAAACTAAGGCAAAGAAGGGATGGCAAGACTGATTTACAGGGCACCCAGCCTCGACAGAGGCATCATGTCTACCCCGACTGGCTATGGTGGCTGATGCTTTGAAATCAAAAACTCTCGAAAGGAGGAAATCAAATTGAAAGCGCCTACAAGGGTAAAATGAAATTGAAAAGGTTAAATCTCAAGTGGCTAACCATCTTGGCAAAGTTTGAAAAGCCAAAGGTTTCCAAATGCCTTGAAGTTAAAAATTTGAAGAAAAAAGTCAAATGCCCACAAAGGAAAAATAAAGTTGAAAAAGTTTATGTCCCACGCGACCAACCGTCATGGTAATGTTTGGAAAAGCTAAAGGTTCTCCTAGGGCAGAATTGCAATCGGTATTCAGGAAACAACCAGTTGCAGGTAAAATTATCATCAAAGAAGCCGGCCAAGATCAAGCGACTAAAACACTCAAGGCCGCAAAATCAACCACTGTTTCAAACTAACAATTGTTCTTTGTTTGAAAAACAGGAAACAAGTGTAACCCAAAAGCAACCTTGCAAGAAGTAGGTGCAACTAACAAAAAAAAGGAAAAAAAAAAGAAACCGTGTTGGAGCTAGAAATAGCTCAGCAGCAACAACAACTCCAAAAGGGAAGTCTTCTTCAAATTCTTTTCCGCATTTACTCATTCTCTAAAAAATAATTAAAAAACAAATAAAAAAATTAAAATGATGAAAAAGAATAAACAGAAAAGAAGTTCAAATCATGGTAGTATAGGGTACACTAATCCCTAGCTGCATTTCCAACATAGGGTCTCATTTACTCATTTTAATAATTAAAAGCGGATAGATAAATCATGAAAACCAATAAATCACAGTTTATCCAAAATTAATTCAAACAAAGTTGTAGTCAATAAGGCGACCGTGCTAGAATAATGGGCCTAGGGGAATGCCTTACACCTTCTCCTCGGTCAACATAATTTCTTTCCCGAACTTTATTTTCGCGGACCGATAAAAATAAAGTCAAACCTTTCTTTGACTAGGGATTCAAATAAAATATGACTTGGAATACCAAAAAATCAATTCCAAGTGGCGACTCTATAAATAAAATAATCCCTATTCAAATTTGTCACTTTAATTGGAAAAACTCTTTAACCCACAACAATCCATAACACATATCTTTTGGGGGATAAAAGGGGGTGTGATAGCAACTGTGACAACGGGTTCGCAATTGCGAATCCTGTCCCCATTGCAAATACGACAAGATATATTGCAAATGCAATCCTACACGGACTAGTCTATCTTTGCAATTACAACTTAGGCATACCCTCACCTGTTCACTTCGCAATTACGAGGCTGATACTCGTAATTGCGACATCAGAGACACCACCACCACACCAACAATATATTTTCTGTCCAAACCATTCCGAAACACGTTAGAAACTCACATGAGCCCTCGGGGCTCCAAACCAAATATCCATACAAGTCCAAAAATATCATACAAACTTGCTCGCTCGATAACAATACAAAAATAACATTTAGAACTATGAATCGGACCTCAAAAAATATGAATTTTAATGAAAAGTTCGAGAACCTCTAGAATTGCAACCAAGCATTTGAATCCTATCAAATCAACTCCAAATGACACTAAATTTTGCAGACAAGTTTCAAATAGTATAACGGACCTATTTCAAATCCCAAAGAAATTCCAAAGCCGAAAGCCAAAAGCCAAAAGTCAGCCTATGGTCAAACTTGGGAAATCTTCTAAACCTCAAATTGCCAATTTTCGGCAAAACAAGGAAAATCAACCTAGGGACCTCTGAATTCGATTCCGGGCATACGCCCAAGTCCAAAATTAAGGTACGAATCTATCGGATCCATCAAAATACCATTCTGGAGTCATCTTTACAAAAGTTAAACTTTGGTCAACATTTCTAACTTAGGCTTCTAAGTCAAGAACCAAAGGGTCCAAATCAACGCAAAACCTTCCCGGAACGAAACTAACCAACTCCGCTATTCTTAAAACTACAAATACATATGTGTAAAATATCAAAAAGGAAAACGGAGGTCAAATACATAAAATAATCAGCCGAGTCATTACAGTTTGGATGCAATAGGGTTAGGGTCTTGCATGAGGTCATTTAGTGCGACTAGTTTCAATAAATTTATGTATGTTAGGGTGTTTGTCGTATTAGGGTTAGTGTTTAGTGGTGGTTTAGGAGCTGTAGGCTGGCAAGTGGCTGGAGAAGCCATGTGAGAGGTTCTCCTGCGTTTCTCCTCAAAAGCGCACGGAATCGCCCCCTAGAGAGCTCTCAAGCACGAGGTCATTGTGGTGGGCCGTTAGGTCTCAATTGTAGTGTTTAGGGTTTTTTCCTTTGATAGAGAAGAGAGCGTTTCAAAATACACCTTTCCGTTTTTTTCAAACTTCAATAAACAACAAGAGCATTTTTTAGGTTACAACTTAATAATCAAATGTACTAGAAACTTTAGTACCTTGACCCATATAATCAACTCACTTTTAGGTTACAACTATGTAATAAAAGGACTAACTCTTATAACTTAATCCCTATAATTAACTCGATTTTAACTAAACTTTCATGACCATAAACTCTAGCCTAGAAAGCAAAATAAATTTCCCAAATTTTGATAACCTACAAATACTCTTCTTCAAAGAAAAATAAATTATAATTAAAGAACAATGAATCAAGACCCAACAACTAAAGAACTTAACATCATTATCTTCATGACCATGTTCTTCAGTTGTATAACTTGAATTCTTAAAAGTACCTTCTCGCTATGAATGCTATTTTTCTTGAAGGATTCTTTGTATTCGTGCGAAATAGCATTGACCTCAATAGCAATAACTTGATGCTTTATATATGCATGAAATTTGGCTGAAATATTCCATAATGTTTTCTCAAAAACCTAGAAGAAATCGATTAAGGAAAACAATTCTAATATAGGATTTGGCTTCCTTAAATATCTTCAACTTCACAATCCTTTTTCTTTTATACAAGTATAGCAATTAATGAATCATTGTTGACAACGAATTCTTCCAGCTGGTACATTACTTATAGCCCAACAGATTAGACCTTCCATAGATAACATTGGTGAAGCGTCCTACTTGTATTAGGAATCAATTTGCAGCTCATGATAAACGTTCATCAAGGGACCTGGTTCTTTGATATATGCTTGAGAAGTCATCAACCTTGTTTATTAGCACACTAAATATCTTTGAGGACCTAATTCTTTAACCAATGTTTATTAATCCTTAAACCAATTTAAGCTCAATTCAACAAATATACAGGTACTGCTCAAAATTTTGTAGATCCCAAGAGACTTGTTAGGATAGGTAACGCCCTCATATGCACGGTTCACGACCACTAGTTGGATTGTAATATTTTTTTCTTAAGTTCTGCAGGGCTATCAAATTATATATGACAAATAAATTACAACGAAATGAATAATAACATCTGAAGTCAAATTGGGTATGGGGATACGATTCCGTACCATTTCATTATCTATTGATGGACAAAGGTAGATTTCATGAGAAAAGATTTGGAGGCCCGCTCTTCGCTTGCGTCTATTTCCGCGTTTGAATTTTGATTAAATTAACAAATATAGGGAAAATATTTATTATAAATTTCCTATATTAATTTTGACTACAAATCTTATTTAGACATGAATTAAATAAACTATAAAATATCAAATCCTAAACGATTAAGTTTCCTACTACAACTTTGAATTAGTTTTCCAATATTCCTCCGCAATTCAAAGTTGTAAACGTCTGACTTTTATTGTTGTAGTAGTAATAGTAGTTGTTGTTGTTATTATTGTTGTTGTTCTTGCTATTTTTATGTTAGAGAATTGCTCTCCAACTTCAACTTTTGTTGAAGCACTTGTCTCCAACTCCCGTTGATGTACTTTCTCACCTACACCTAATTGTTTTGAAGCACTTGTCTCCAACTTTCATTGATGCACTTTGTCACCAACACTCAATTTTGTTGAAGCACTTGTCTTAAACTCATGTTGATACGCTTTGTCACCAACACTTAATTATGTTGAAGCACTAGTCTTCAACTCTCGTTGATGTACTTTGTCACCAACACTTAATTATGTTGAAGCACTAGTCTTCAACTCTCGTTGATGTACTTTGTCACCAACAACCAATTTTGTTGAAGCACCTCTATTCAACTCCCATTGATGCACTTTGTCACCAATATCCAATTATGTTAAAGTACCCGTCTTCAACTATCACGACCCAAAATTCCGCCTTAGGCGTCGTGATGGCACCTAGTCTGTAAGACTAGGTAAGCCGATTACTTACAACAACTAAGCCAATTTAACAATGATATTTTAAATTGGAGATTTATATAAATGCCGAAACAAATGTGAAATAAGCCTACGCGACAATCTTCACTACAATCTCCCAAGACTTGGTAATACAGAGTCACCAACTCTAGATGAATACATAGAAAGCTATCAAAAATTAAAATACAATATTGTTCGAATAACAAGCTGACAGTACAATGAAAGAAAAAGACTCCAAAGGGCTTGCGACGACCAAGCAGCTCTACCTTGAATCCTCAGGATCAATAAGTTAACTCTACCTAATCCCGATATCTCCAATATGTGGATCTGCACAAATAATATGCAGAAGTATAATATGAGCACACTACGGTTGGTACCCAATAGGTATCAAGACTAACCTCGATGGAGTAGTAATGAGGTACAAGTCAAAAAACCTACTAGTCATAATAACCTGTATGGTAAAAAAGTATAAAGCTAATAATGAAAGCATGAATCACTAAATGTCAACAACAACCAACATGTTATATAAACAGTAAAGTAATAGGAACACCGTTAAAGTACCAGTGAGAACATTTAAGGGAAACAAATGACAACCAGCTAGTCAATCCGTTCTAACACAGGTCTCACAACGAATTACTCTAAGATACCTCATCTCATAATCACAAGTCACGAGTCTCAAACCACAAATCATATGATCACGACACCTTGTGCCCACATTTCTAATCATAATCGCACGGACAACTCACGTGCCAATATCCCAATCTGTCGGGCATGATCACGATTCGCCCGACGTGATCACAGAATCACTATCATAATCCGCCCGGCATGATCACATGCTCAATATCACAATCCGCCCGACATGGTGAAAAGCTCAATATCACATTGAAGGCAGATAATACAAGAATACATGGGCATGATCAATAAGTGTTAAATTTCATATTCCTGAACTAGTATAAGTGGCATGCTACGGTGTATGCTTGTGCGAGTGTACTATTACAGTTCAAGTCAACAAGTAATATCAAAGACATCGTGTAACTCATTGGAGCAACACAACAAGTCACGTAAGGTGTATGACATACACAAGGAAATATGACACCATTATATGAATATCATCAACATAATGCCCCTAGGCCATTACACATCATTCCTGATACTGCCACCCTTATATCTCTGATAGTCACACGTATCACTCCACCTTGGCAGTATCATTAGCCACCTATATCACTATGATAGCCATCCGTATCACCTGCATTATAGCCACCCTTATCGCTCCGCCTGGATAATAACATGATAGCCACCCGTATCATTCCACACAATTAACAACAGTGAGATGTCAACCTTATACTCTACATAACAACAACCAATCCACACAACAATTCACATGTGCTAACATCAAAACAACACGACATATCAAGTCGTACCACAAGTTCCCATATGCCAAAACCTTTCCAAACAATGATATAAATATCACCATATCATATAGCCCACGGCTCAAATACAATGTGTATTGTTGCACCCTATTTTGCACTAGTCAAAACAAGATTCAACTTGTGGTTTCTCTGTTGTTGATAAAAAAGAGTCGCCACCTTATATTTAAAGGTATACTAGGGTACCTGTTTAATTACTAAGTCATATTCTTTATTAGTCTGCTAACCGATGAGATTATGGGTAAGGGTTCTTGTTCTTCTAAGGGGAAGGTGTTAGGCACCCATTAAAATCTACCTGAGGTAGCTCCATAGGACTTAGGCTAGGTTTGGGATCAATTATTTATACTATGCCTTAATCAGGATCTTACAAACATGGCTTACCATATATTAGGACGTAATTCTTACAAAAGGTAGGTGTAATTTAAAAGGGGTATGAATTATAGAGAAAATAGTATTGTATAGACTTGAAAAAGCCTTTTGAAAAGAGATATAAGGATGTTTAATACTTAAAAAGTGTGTGAGAAGGAACTAACTTGTTTTAAAGAATGGAGGTGTATATTACTCCAATGAGATGGGATAAGCCTAAGATATACCTTGATTTGAGGACTTTAAGAAAGACCATTTTGTTGAAAATCCTTTAGGGCGATAGTACTTCACTTTTTATGAAAATTCCGATTTTTTGCCTCTGTGAAGATAAAGCTCGCGATATAGGTCTGATTTCATTTTGAAAATGAGGGCCGCTGTTTTTGCTAAGTTATGGGCTTCAAAATCTTGTTAACAAAATTAGGTGAGCGAAAACATAATATGATAAAAATAAATGTAATTAGTGAAATTGGGATTAATTACTAACTAATTCCTTTTAAATCCTATATTATTTAGGGATTGCCTAAGTTTTATATGACATTAAAGTATAAAAATGAAGAAGGTAATCCGATATATGAGTGTTATATACATGTGAGATAGAAAAATAATAAAGATATAACAAATGCAACAAGATAGTGGGCTAAACTAGCGAAGCAGTAAATAATAATAAAAGAGTTGAGGGAAAGAGAAGTGGACTCTGGTAATTGGTCTTTAAATAGGCAGGCCCAGCAGTAACAGTACGACAACAACTGACTCTGGACTCCCAATAATGTAGCAGTAATTGGCTTGGGCCTGAGTTCCTTAGGATCTCAGCAGGCCCAAACAAAGGTACATGTCCAAAAAAAAAGTCATTACATACATATTCTATATGTTCAGTCAGGCACCAAAATTATAAACAGATGATAGAAGCAAAAATGTAACAAACTATCAATACTATAACGATATGAGAATATTTATACTGATGTGGTGGTTATACATGGAAAATAATTTACATTGAAAATCTTTCGTTGTCATTAAATACTAAACCCCTAGAGAACCAAAAATGTCAATTAATTAAGGGATAAGGAGAGAGTTATACTCAAGGTCGATACCCCCTTTGAATCCCCCGATGCTTCAAAGTTCCCAAGGGACTCAAGGCCTAGGGCAATGCTTGTGCCGGGGAGAGCAACCCAACCTAGAGTTAAACTCTGCTCCCAAATATCCCTAACCACTAACGACTTATTTTTTCCTATGGGTTTAAATACCACTGATGACCTTTCAATGTAAAATAACTATCATACCCCCCCCCCCCCCCCCCCCCACCACAAGATTATACTTTCCTCCCAACAAAATAACATAGGGACACACAAACAATCTTTATGACTACATTTCTAATACCAAATGATCAATACACACATCAAGTAATCTAAAGATCATTCTTCGAGCACATATAGGAGAGAAGAAGAAATATCATGATATACTGTTAAATGTCTAACACTGGGGAAATACATTCAAAAGAAATTTAAAGAACAACAAAAATCAGGTGTGCGGCAACCCAGAAAGTGTAGATATTTTTACCCTAATAGACTAATTATAGATTGATTAGCTTAGGTCTTGCCCCTAGCACATGTATGGATTAATATCACTACTTTGAACCTTTTAAAAGGGCAACAGTAAGGGTTCAAACAAAAAAGTTACAACTAACCACTTTTACAAAATTTACCAGAGATATCAAAAACATGATCAACACTCTCAATATGACTATAGGTTCACAGAGTTGAACATGGAATTCCTAAGGTGCTCAACAAGATCACATACATAATAGTATTAATCTTAAATAAACTATTATGTTCAGGTAGTATCAATAAAGAACTTCTTATAAGATTTAAAGATTTAATTCAGTTCAGGTTGACAGTAAGGAGAGGACTGAGTGTTATTTTAAAACAAAGGCAAAGAATCATGAAGCAAAAACAAGGAAACATATAACATCAACTATGCACAGATACTATAATGATTTTTACAAAGGCAGGGTAAGCTTTACAAAGTCAGTAATGCCATGAGGAGGTTAAAGACAAAGAAAGTGTTATGCAAAAATAAGATCAACTCAGATATGCATACTGAGATTTAATATCTAAACATGAGACAACTATGTTCTGATTAACAGGAGTTACTATTCAACTATAACAAACAAAACCCATAACCTATTGTTATGAAAAGGGGTAACTTGACCTTAATAGAGAATGTACAGAAGGATTATTGGTATTCCCAAGAGTTCAAGTTAGTAAAACTATCTCATATATCTTTAGCCAATCAATCAGACATAAGATTATCATAATAAAGAAGGTTAAGTGAGTTGTTCTAAGAATTAACAGACGCAGGTATATAGGAAGAGAGCATTTAAAACACTTGCATTTCTCAGACTTCAGTTAAATGGTGAAGGGTGTAAACTATGAACTCTTAGGTTTTGTCCTAATGAGGGTTATCAAATAGTGTTTTTGACCATAAGTCAACAAGATGCAGGAAAATAGTGTATAGAGATAAAGATCATAATAGAACTATTGACAGAATCCCTGAAGTTTGAACAAGCATGGGAGTCACTAGAGCACATTAAGGAAGTTAAATCATATTAGCTATCTGAAAGCTATTAAGGCTCATAAAGGAAACTTAATCATGTAGACTGTTTAGGCTCAGAGATGCAAATCATTAAAGTCATGTAAACAGTTTAGTTAATACCAATTAAAGAGATTCTAAAAACATGAGGAATGACCACAGATGATCAACACTTTAACATGAACTGGGATAACACTTTATAGGCTAATGAAAAACATTATAAGCTAATATAGTTTAGAAAATCAACAACATGTACATGACATTCAAGTAAAATAATTAGAAGAAAAGAGGGTGAAGGTGCACTGACCTTTCTTAGGGCAGCATACCAAATAGAACATGTTTAGCTATTAGGACCCAGGAACTCAGAGACTTCAACCAAATGAATATCTCAGATCAGAATAAGAATTTGAGTAAGAGCTTAGTCGAAGAAATTCAATAACTACTATACTGATTTTTGCCTTCGCTAAGTGTTCTCGATGTATTATTTTCAGTGTTAGTTGGCTGTGTAGATGATGTTAGGTGAGAATATTAAAGGCCCTATTTATAGTGCCATTAAGGCTCTAGGGTTTCAATGGATTCAAAATGATGAGTGGAAAGTGACGAAAGATTGATGATGATAGAAAAATCGAGTGAAAAATCGGAGAGACAAAGGGGAAAAATAGGGTCGAGTTTAGCTAAGCATCGTTTGTTGAAGCTTCGGACCAGCGAGTGAACCCTAGTGTCAGAGGTCACTGAGTTTGACCTCTGGACATCGAATCCTCATGATGAACTCTAAGAAAAACTCAATGCATGCTCCGATTTGACAGAACACAAAGGACATTTGGAGATTTGATGTTGCATTTTTTGAGTCTAGGGTTTCAGGTTTGGGCATTTTTAATTTTGAGTGATGAGATATGAAATAACCGGCTGGATTCGCTCATTTCAAAAGGCAAAGAGTGATTTTAGGCTCGATCTTTGAGACATGAGAGAAAATCAGGTGATTTGAAGGTTTTCCTTTTCGAGATTAGGGTTTTGGATTAGGGGTCTTGAATTTGTGTGATGAAATTTGAAATTATCTGCAGGATTCGTGGTGTAGAAGGGACAGAAGGGATGATTTAGAGTGGTTTAAAGTGACCTTGCACAAATTTGTGCAAGGTGTTGAGAGATTGATGGTTGATGAGGATGAGAGAAAAGAGATAGGAAAAGGAAATGAGGGAGGCCAGATCTTTGAATGATTGGTTAAGGTTTGGGGGAATACGGGTTCGTCTCGAGGTTAAAGACGAGAGATAGAACCTGGGCCGTTGGATCTGATGATCAATGGCCCTGATAATTTGATCATTTAGGATATTTAGGGGGAATTTTTGTTGTCCGTTAAAGGATGCGATTTTGGATGGTGGGGATGAGATCTCTGAGGCGTGTGTTTAAAATCAAAAGAAAATTGTAGATAAAATGTGAATTGCTGATCGGATGGACCAACTGCTCAGATGCGAGTGTGTTTGTTTTATGTGTGGTGAGAGGGTGACGTGGAACGCAGTGATTACCACATTGGAATGGAGATGGGGTATTTGGACTGGGTATATATCGGACTGGGCTTGCACGTTTGGGCCAAAAATTAATTAAAACTTGGTCATTTTACATTTAATTGAGAACTGCAATTGTATCCTTTTATCCTTTAATCCCTTTTTGGAAATTAATTTAAATAGGCTTAAATATTTCCAATAAAATATGATAAAATTATAATTATTAATATATTACTAATTATTTTAGTTAATTATATATAAAAATACTTTGTTTTCTAAACTGCAACACTAATTTCGGATTTTAACATAGTAGCCTAATTAACTAGAAATTAACGAGTAATTTATTAAGTTAGTTATAGAACCTACGTAATGTATATATAAAGGTTATTTTAATAATCTTAGAATAGTAATTATATTTATAATTAAATAATATTAATATTATGTGATTAATTTTAAAACTAATACGTAATAAATTTGTAAAAATAGGTTTTTATTACTAGAGAATACTTTAAAAATATTTATTGTAAATTATTAAGTATAAGAAAATTAATTTAAAAGGGAGGGTCAAAATTGGTCATCAACAACTGTCCTCTTTGACCGGGGGCGATAAAAGAGTTTTCGGGCAAAGAAATTGAACCCAAGGCCAATTTTGTCCCAACTCTAGGTATGTATTGTAGGAGTGGCATGAAGATTATGAGTTGCAGGATTGAATTAAGGGAAAATCTAGGAAGCTTTTGGGAAGAGTTTTGGACATATTGGGGACGAATTCTGGCTCTGAATTGCTTGCATACCTCGGGCTTAACGAGGATCAGGCCTCATGTGGTTCTGGAGTGAATATTTCTGAGGAAGCAACACTCGTAGGAATTGCCCCAGTATCGTATTTTGACGATATGGCGATACGGAGGATTGAGCACTTGTGATAGCTTTAATTTTGCGGCTTGATTTGAAGGATTAAAAATTTTGAGTTTCACTAGTCGTCTTGATCTTGCATCCTTGGCCTGCTAATGGGATTGTTGTCCCCATAGCGCTGTAGTTTGGTCTGCTGCTAAGAAAAGTTCTACGTTGTGATGTTTGTTCCTGCAAAATAAATGAAATACACGTATACCAATATATTTCAATGCTGAGTATATTAAGATGCGATGTAAATGATGCTGGAATGATGATGCCCGGTGGCCGGGTAGCCGTTATTTGGGATCGGGATGATACGATAATTGATCTTGAGTCGATTTGTTAGCCGGGCTGTGTACCGTTCCGCAGCTGTCGGAGCATTTGAAAGCTGTCTCTGCTTGTTGGGAGAGCTTAATCAGTAGAGTGCGTCTCCGCTTGTTGGAAGAGCTTTGCACTGAGAAATGTCTCCGCTTGTTGGGAGACCTTGATATTTTAGAGTGCGTCTCCGCTTGTTGGGAGACCTTTGCACTAAAATATAAAGTAATCTCTGTTTGGGAGTGATTGACTAAACAGTAATCATGCATGAAGCTGCATGAGCAAAACGTTAAAACATTCAAAGTAATAGCAAAGGAAATAAAAACATGCCAAAGAGATACTCTTGATTGTGAAGCTAAGTTGCGGCCATCGATTGGTAGAACATCAGTGACAAGGTTTGCGACTGTCTATTTTGGTATACGTTGCCACGGAGCGGCGATGTGAGTTGCTTTGTTGGCAAAGTTTGAACTTTTCTATATATAAGGCTCCGGTTGGCGAAGCCGATGTTTGATTTGTAAAGGGCACTCCTATTGATTGAGCTGACGGTTTGCTATAAATAGGACTTCAATTGGTAAAGTCGACTACTCGTTTGTATGGGGTGCTCTGATTGTTTTAGCTAACGGTTTTCTATATACATGACTTCAATTTGTGAAGTCGACGGCTCGTTTGTACAGGGTGCTCCGATTATTTGAGCTGACGATTTGCTATGTACAAGTTTTTGTGTATCAACTGTCTGATTTCGAGGTGCCTGCAAAGGAGTCAAAGGTTAGCTTTAGCTATACCATAAAAATGCAAGTAAAGAAGGAAGAGAGATAATCTTAAGCAAGTGGCGGTTTCGTCATTTGCCCCAGTGTGGTCCTAATGCCTCTTTTCTCCTTGTTGACCCTGCACTCAAAGAAATATTCTTAGTGGCAGTGGGGAAGTTTGGTTGTGTTGACCACAGTGTTGGTTTGCCCCGGCATTTGATATGATTGCACCGTGAAGTTCGGTAGATGGAACAAATTAAAGTATATATATTTTTGTTTTAGAAAACATCTTGAAAATACTTTTTTAAGGCAAATGCAGTCGTTCTGGATTAGGACATGTTAAGAAATATTCTCCAAACACGAGCGTATCCTCTTGAAAATTTTGTCCTGGTGATGTCGATCTCCTATGATGCTTCTGACAACACGGCTTCTTGTTGTTGCGACTACGTCCTAATTTGAACTAATGCATTACAAGTCTTTCCTAAGGTTATGACCGAACCCATTCAGGTTGCCTACGTATCCAAAATGGTATCAGGTCTGAACGTAGTTTGTGGATTATGATAAAATATGATGAAGATGACCGAGCCTGACTCAGGCAACCTACATATCCAAATGGAATCAGGTCAAAGCGTAGTTCGATTATAACAGATGCAAATGATGAGATTAAGAATGAAAATGGTCGAGTCTGACTCAAACTGCCAACATATCCAAATGGAATCAGGCCAGAACATAGTTCAATTACAAAAGATGACTGAATTCGATGAGGATAGCCTACTGTAATGACCCGACCAGTCGTTTTGAGTATTATAACCCCGCTTTCCCATTTACTGCTCTATTTATGCTTTACAGTTGTTTTATGACTTCAGGGGTTCTGCAGGTTCAATGGTCCGACTTTAGAGGCTTATATCTTTTAATTCATAACGAATTTGGGATGATTCAAAAACAAAAGTTGTAGTCCTTTGAATCTAGTTCCCAGAAAGGTATAGCACGAATCNCTTTCCCATTTACTGCTCTATTTATGCTTTACAGTTGTTTTATGACTTCAGGGGTTCTGCAGGTTCAATGGTCCGACTTTAGAGGCTTATATCTTTTAATTCATAACGAATTTGGAGATGATTCAAAAACAAAAGTTGTAGTCCTTTGAATCTAGTTCCCAGAAAGGTATAGCACGAATCATTTGGACATTTGTACAGAGAGTTATGGGAATTTTACCGAAGCCTGGTAAGATATCAAAGTGAAGTGCGGCTGCACTCAAAATTGTACGGCCGCAGAACTTGAAAATGTGCGGCAGCACTTGAAAATATATGGCAACACTTGAAAATGTGCGGACCAAACATTGGGAGATCAGACATGGTACTATATAACCGAGGGGTAGGGTATTATTTCACATTTGGACTTTGAGATCTCGATTTGTGGCGATATTTTATAAGATTTTCAAGAAATTCATCGGGGTAAGTGATTCTAACTCGGATTTGGTTAACATACATGAATATATAATTTTTTTCATCATTCAATTAGTAGTTTGAGATGGAAATTTGGGAAAACTGTAGAAATTTCATAAAATGAACTTTTGGGATTTGAATGTCAATTCGAAGTCGGATTTGAGTGAAACTAGTATGGATGGACTCATAATTAAACGGGTTGTCGAATTTTGTGAGTTTTGTGCGATTCAGAGACATGGGCCCCATGAACGATTTTTGGAGTTACATTTTGAATTTTGTGGGAAAATATTATTATTTTGATATGGAATTAATTCCTATAATTGTGTGGACTGAATTAAATTTATTATGGCTAGAATCGAGCCGTTTAGAAATTGATACGTGCAGAATGGGATTTCTGGAGCATTGTTTAGCTTGCTCGACATTGGATTCGTCTTGTTCGAGGTAAGTGACTCTTCAAATCTTGGAGCTGAGGGTATCAACCCTGATTATAAGTGTTATGTATTTGGTGTTGAGGTGATGCACATGCTAGGTGACGGGCGTGTGGACGTGCACCGTGTGAACTGTGACTCCGTTAATTATGTGGTACTGTGTAATTACCTGAACTTATCTGAAATCATGAAAATCTCTATGTACTAGAGCTATTGAGTTGTGATCCATGTTAGAAACTATTGCTAGGATACATGCTTATACTGTTGGGACCCAAAGAATCGTTACTACTGTTGAGTTGTTTGCTTACATTACAATTTCATACTCAGTCATATTCATTCATTACATATCATATCTCAGTCTCTGTTGTTATTCATTGATACATCATATTATCATTTGCGGGCTAGTTTCATGACATTGTGAGCCTGTATGAGAGAGACTAGAGAGATTGATGACTGAGTGAGGTCGAGGGCCAGACTGTGAGGATACCTTTTGGGATCGGGCTGCACGCCATAGCACACCATATTGGCTTTATATATATTATTATTATATGAATCAGGGATGCCTGCCTGCAGCATGCCTTAGAGGCTTTATTGTTATGGGATCAGACTGCACATCGCAACAGGCCATATCGGCTTTATACAACGCTTGGGCTGAAGGAGCCCCTCTGGGATCTGCAAACACCCCCAGTGAGTGCGGTTGATAATATTGAGTGATGAATGTTCCCTGGACATGGATCTTGTCTGGAGTATTATATACCTGGAGATGGATCTTCTCTACAGGCTAGATTGGCCCTACTCAATACTGAGTGATTGATGATCAGTTGATATGTATATTCCGGGATAGATCTTCCTTGGGCCGGATTGGCCATATACAGTACCGAGTGATTGAGCATGATGAGTGGAATGTGTGAGGAAGTGAGATTGAGTACTCTGAGAGTATGAGTACATGCGTTCATCTCTGAGATATATTGCATTGACATACACATATGACATACATGCATATAGATGTACTTTTCATCATGATGTACTGTATCAAGTCATTCATGACTTCTCACACATATTGGGATATGGGTTTAGTGATGCATTTATTTTACACTAGTTATCTAAAAAGGAAATGAGACATCTTAATTATCATTGAAAGGATTTTGGGAATAACTGTTTTCAAACTTATTCATAGTTTTGCCAACTTCGGTAAACGATTTGGGTTTTCACGGATGTACTTGAAAGGCAGAACTATTTTCAGAAATCACGATTTAAACTGAACATTTTATCTCTGAGTTACTTTTGTATTACTTGCTTTATGTTGTTATGAACTGCTGTTGGTTATGGTAGTTGAACTTTGACCTTGGTAAAAACTCGTCACTACTTTCAACCTAAGGTTAGGTTTGTTACTTATTGAGTACATGGGGTCGGTTGTACTCATACTACACTTCTGCACCTTGCGTGTAGATGTTTGCTGCTGATGTTGCTGTATTCGTTGGGAGCTTGATCTGAAGATGTACCTGCATTCCAGTTGTAGCTACCTCTTATTCATGGTAGCCTTAGATTTATAAGAACCTGTTTATCTACATTTCGAACATATGATGTATATATTTCATACCAGGTTTGTAAATTCTAATCTTAGAAGCTGATAATTTCTACTACCATTCCTTGGGGAGTGTATTAGAGTCAGTTATATATTAATGGAATTGGATAGTTATTAACCGTCTTACCTGACGGATTAGGTTAGGTGACATCACGACTAGGTGGATTTTGGGTCGTGACAAGTTGGTATCAGAGCTCTAGGTTCATAGGTTCTACAAGTCATGAGTTAGTGTCTAGTCGAGTCTTGCGGATCGGTATGATGATGTCCATACTTATCTTCGAGAGGCTACAAGGCATTTAGCGAAATTTCTTATCTTTCTTTCCTTATCCTGCAGAATTGATTCAACTTGAAATATAACTCTTTGAATTCCTTCCACGCATTTGTATGCGCACATGAGCCTCAGTATCAGCTGTACATCGTCAGCTTGTAATTCTATGAACGAGGTTCGAGATGTGTATTCGGTGTTCTGGTGATGGGCCAGCCTTGAAGACTTGAGGCCAGTGTTAGACCGCAACTTAAGATCGGTAGCTTCTGTTGTAACATGTACATTTGGACTCATGTGTCTAGTAATGTGCTTACAAGTTGAATTTTTGGCTTGATGATCGGTGGAATGGCTTTGTGATGAGTCTGATGTTACTGCGGGATGTGTTAAGACGATTTGAATATGACGAGAAGGGTTTCCTTGAAATGTAAAGGAAGGCCATTGGGTGCTTGATTTCGGTTTTGATGTGACGTACAATCTCGAGTGTGAATGTTTTGAAGGATCTTTTACGTTGTTAAATTTTGGGACAAATTAAATTCTCATGTCTGGTTAATGAGTTTGGACTCAGAAAGATTAAGTGATTTCATAGTAATTGTAACTGCGAAAGGGTATAATAGGATACCAATTTGAGGCTAAGTAGGTGAATTATCCACTGCGGAGTAATCTACATAGTTGTGTTCCTTATAATATGAGGGGAGAGTTGCTTTTCTGCCAGCGGGGCTATGTGTTGAGATTGGAATTTGAATCTGGCTGAGAAAGTCGACTTGAGTGTCAAGAGAATGAATGCGAGCTTAGCAGATGAATTGGGGTATTTTTATGGTTGGCATTGTATGAGCTTGAGAAGAATATTTGTTGAACTGACTGCAGTATCATGGCAGTAATATGGTATTGGTATTGTGAGTTATCGTGTGTTTTAATCTATGGCTTTGAGCCAAGTGGCGGAGCCTGCTATTAACAATTCAATTCATGGTTATATGTTAAATTTTAGTTTTGGGTCTGAGGCATACTTGTGGATTAGATATGGCTTGCAGAGCTTGAGATCGAGAATGACTCGAGTATTGGAATTCCTAAATGCGGGTTATATTGCACTTTATGAGTATATGAAAATAATGGGATGAGTGAATTGTTATTCGTAAATAATGTTGTATGCACGGAGTATGCATTTTATTAGTGGTGTTAAGGCAGGATTACCTCTTTGAGTGGTGCTATGCTAATGGGGCACATGTCTTTCAACCCATTTGGGCGGTGCAATTTAGATTTGAGCAAAGTAGGTGACTCTCGAGAAGGTGATAGTTGATTCAAAAATGTATAAGTGGTAATTGAACATTTTTCGGATTCGTATATTGCTAGAATCGATTATTTATATTGGCTGGTGTCGAGACTTGCAGTAATTCTGTATGACTATGGATTGTACATTTTGAGTATAAGAAAAGGCAAGAGGAACAATTTTAAATTCACATAAGGTATTTTCAGAGTGGGTGTTTCGGTTGTGGTATTTATAGGGATAATTATGATGTGGTGAGACTCTACAGATGTTTTGGTGGCAATATTCTTGGGTTTTGGTGACCTACGTGGTTTGGTCGAGTTAGAGGAATTTAGTTCTAATAGCTTGGTTATGTGCAGACAGATTTCAAAGTGCTCTTGATGGTTTCTACTATGGTTTGAACCAGATATTTTCTATTGGTGTGGGAAACGTGTTGTGTATTGTGATTTCCTCCTGGAAGGAAGCAAGAGGAAGGTTTCTAACTAACTGGGTATGTATTTTGCTTGTGACTCAGAGTGTTAATGAGTTTCTCATGTTTTCATTGGATGGCCTAATAGTGGTTGTGCGTAGAGTGAGATTGGGATTTGCATGTGCAAATATACGATTCAGTTTCAAAAGGAAGGTCATGAGTTTACGGAGCATAGTCAATTTCAGATATTGACACTAGTGGTATTACCTGAGAAGAGTGTACATTCAGAAGGGCACACTGTGTTTTGACTTACAGATATTTCGTTGGTATTGCGGTATTCGTATGGTTGATTGACTGTTGATATTCAGATTTTTTCTATGTGGCTCGGAAGATATAGAAGTATTCCTCATGGGATGATCGTGCATGAAAGATGTGTTAGTCATTCTAGTGATGGAGTTGGGATCAGTTACGGTGATTCATGTGCTCGATGAATTTGGAGACTGGAAGTTCTTAGAAGCTTATTGTTTTGGGTTGCGGCCTGTTTGAGGTGAATATTTTATTTAAACTCAGTGGAGGCACTAGTTACGTTAATTATTTGTGATAGCTAGGCGCTATAAGTGTGCATATATGAGAGGTTTGAGCCAATGTGCAGGCATCGAGGCAAGTATTTATACTCGAAAGAATGCTTAGGCTATGATATGCCTAGAGTTGATTGTTAAGCATAAATTTATAACATTTCTCATGTTCTTACCTTTATTGAGAACTATCCGGGCTACATTTGAGGTTACAAAGAGGCTAATTCCCTGAATAAACGGAGTAATTACTATTTCTGCGTTAAATTGCCGATTTGAAGTGTGATAGCAGACTTTGCACATGCTTACACTATGGCGTGTTATTATACCGGTCCAGGAGCATGAGAATCTTATTTCATTATCATATACAAGTGTACTTGTTTAATTGCTCCTGTATGATATGCTGGGACTGGAGACCTATGACCATGCCAGGTGATTTATATTATTAGAACGTGAGTTGTCCGTGCCGTGTGTGGGAATTTTATTTCTATGTTTATCCGATTCATTAATTTCCTTCCTCTACAATTGTGCACATGCACCTACGGTTATCCTCTTGAAGAAATTTGAGGAGTTGGTTGTAATATTGTGGTTGTGGTAGTGCTTGTTGAACTTTCAATACAGTTCTCTTCCTTGATACATCTCCCATATTTGGGTACAATAATTGCACAGTTGTGACTGGAGTTATATTGATGTGGCGTATCTGTGGGATGGTTGTATTTAATAATATAAGGTCATTGGACCTAGAATGGGTACTATCATGTTTGATTACAGTATATTCGGAAGGATAATATTGAAAGTCAGCTTAGCAAGTGATTATGGTTCTTGTTGGGGCGAGAGAGCTCCATGACTTATTGATCTGATAAGGGGTCATGAGATTCCGCGTGTTTCTTTCATTATCAGCAATGTACGAAAGTTTTGGAACAAGGTTTTGTTTGTTATGGGGTTTTATACTAGTACTTGGTTGGTTTTTGAGTAGTTACTGTGATCGGGAATGGTGCTGCAAGTATGCAAGTTGTGTGGTATGTTATGTGATTATATCTGGGGTTATGGTTATGGCTTGATACATCTTGTTCAAACATATACAGTGTGTAGATGTGAGACTCGTGTCTTGTAAGAAATTCTGGATGTTGGAAATTAGGCTCTAACTTTTACGAACTAAGGTTAAAGTAATGATTTTCAATGTTGTCAAGCCTATATGGAATAGGGTGACATGGGATCACCTCGGGTATATACGTGGTAAGATGGAATAGTGATGTGATGGCTTGGAAACAATTCTTGGCACGTTCGAAGACGAACGTATGTTTAAGTGGGGGAGAATATAATGACCCGACCGGTCGTTTGGAGTATTACAACCCCGTTTCTCCAATTAGTGCTCAATTTATTCTTTTACAGTTGTTTTATGACTTCAGGGGTTCTGCAGGTTCAATGGTCCGACTTCGGAGGCTTTTATCTTTTAATCCACAATGAATTTAGAGATGATTCAAAAACAAAGGTTGTAGTCCTTTGAATTTAGTTCCCAGAAAGGTATAGCACGAATCATTTGGATATTTGTACAGAGAGTTATGTGCATTTTAGCGAAGCCTGATAAGATATCAGAGTGAAGTGCAGCCGCATTCAAAATTGTACGGCCACAGAACTTGAAAATGTGCGGCAGCACTTGCAAATGTGCAGACCGCACATTGGGAGATCAGACGTGGTACTATATAACCGATGGTTAGGGTATTATTTCACATTTGGACTTTGAGATCTCGGTTTGTGGCGATAGTTTATGAGATTTTCAAGAAATTCATCAGGGTAAGTGATTCTAACTCGGATTTGCTTAACATACATGAACATATCATTGTTTTCATCATTCAATTAGTAGTTTGAGATGCAAATTTGGGAAAAATTGTAGAAATGTCACAAAATGAATTTTGGAATTTGAATATCGATTCGAAGTCAGATTTGAGTGAAACTAGTATGATTAGACTCGTAATTGAACGGGTTATCGGATTTTGTGAGTTTCGTCGGATTCCGAGACGTACTGTTTGAGTTAAATTTCGGATTTTGTGGGAAAATATTAGTATTTTGATATAGAAATAATTTCTATAATTGTGTGGACTGAATCAAATTTATTGTGGCTAGAATCGAGCCGTTCAGAAGTTGATACATGCAGAATGGGATTTCTGGAGCATTGTTTAGCTTGCTCGACATTGGATTCGTCTTGTTCGAGGTAAGTGACTCTTCTAATCTTAGAGCTGAGGGTATGAACCCTGATTATACGTGTTATGTATTTGGTGTTGATGTGACGCACATGCTAGGTGACGGGCGTGTGGGTGTGCACCGTGTGAACTATGACTCCGTTAATTCTGTGGTACTGTGTAATTACCTGAACTTATCTGAAATCATGAAAATCTCTACGTGCTAGAGCTATTGAGTTGTGATCCATGTTAGAAACTATTTCTAAGCTACATGCTTATACTGTTGGGACCCATGGAGGTCGTTACTACTGTTGCGTTGTTTGCTTACATTTCAATTTCATACTCAGTCATATTCATTCATTACATATCATATCTCAGTCTATGTTGTTATTCATTGATACATCATATCATCATTTTCGGGCTAGTTTCATGACATTGTGAGCCCGTGAGAGAGAGACTGGAGAGATTAATGACTGGGTGAGGCTGAGGGCCAGACAGTTAGGATACTTTTTGGGATCGAGCTGCACGCCGCAGCAGACCGTATTGGCTTTATATATATTATTATTATGTGGATCGGGGCTGCCCACCTGCAGCAGGCCTTATAGGCTTTATTGTTATGGGATCGAACTGCACGCCGCGGTAGGCCATATCGGTTTTATATAACGCTTGGGCTGAAGGATCTCCTCAGGAGTCTGCATATACCCCCAATAAGCGCGGTTGATATTATTGAGGGATGGATCTTGTCCGAAGCATTATATACCTAGAGATGGATCTTCTCCACGGGCTGGATTGGCCCTACTCGGTACTGAGTGACTAATGATCAGTTGATGTGTATATTCCGAGATGGATCTTCCCTGGACCAAATTGGCAAATATATAGTACCGAGTGATTGAGCATGATGAGTGGAATGTGTGAGACAGTGAGATTGAGTACTCTGAGAGTGTGAGTACATGAGTTCATCTCTGAGATACATTGCATTGACATGCACACATGACATACAGGCACATAGATGTATTGTTCCTTATGATATACGGTATCACGTCATTCATGACATCTCGCACCTATTGGCATATGGGCATAGTGATGCATTTGTTTTACAATGGTTATATAGAAAGAAAATAAGACATCTTAATTATCATTGAAAGGATTATGGGAAACATTACTGTTTTCAAACTTATTCATATTTTTGGCAACTTCGGTAAATGATTTGGTTTTTCACGGATGTATTTGAAAGGCAGAACTATTTTCAGAAATCATGATTTAAGCTGAATATTGTATCTCTGAGTTACTTTTTGTATTACTTGCTTTATGTTGTTATGAACTGCTGTTGGTTATCGGAGTTGAACTCTAACCCTTGTACAAGCTCGTCACTACTTTAAACCTAAGGTTAGGTTTGTTACTTATTGAGTACATGGGGTCGGTTGTACTAATACTACACTTCTGCACCTTGCGTGTAGATGTTGGCTGCTGATGTTGCTGTGTTCGTTGGGAGCTGGATCCAAAGATGTACCTGCATTCCGGTTGTAGCTGCCTCTTGTTCATGGTAGCCTTAGATTTATAAGAATCTGTTTATGTATATTTCAAACAGATGATGTATTTATTTCATACCAGTTTTGTAAATTCTATTCTTCGAAGCTGATGATTTGTACTACCAGTCCTTGGGGAGTGTATTAGAGTCAGTTATATATTAATGAAATTGGGTAGTTGTTAATTGGCTTACCTTATGGGTTGGGTTAGGTGACATCACGACTAGATGGATTTTGGATCGTGACACCTACATATTCCTTTCTGAGGAAATCAAGTCGGTGTAGTTCCTAAGCAATATACAAAAGTGATATTTTGGTTTTCTATTACAAGAGAAATGGGGAAGAGAAACCGAACCCTACGTGGGTTGCCTACGTATCCCTCCGTGGGAAGTCAGGTTGAACGTAGTTCTGTTACAGTAAAACCTAACACTATTTGTCTTCAAACATAGTATCTCTTGATTACGTCTAAGTTGATAGGCTTTGTGTTTACTCTTCCATCCATTTATGCCAAGATTAGAGCTCCACACGACAGTGCTCGGTGAACCACGTAAGGCCCTTTCCAATTTAGTGCGAACTTTTCTTTGCCTTCTTCTTAATAAGGAAAGATTTTCTTCAAGACCAGCTGCCCCAGTGCGAACTGGAGAGATTTAACTCTCTTGTTGAATGTACTGGCCATCATGTTCTGATATAACTGACCATGACATACTGCCTCCAACCTTTTCTCGTCAATGAGCATGAGTTGCTCCTGTCTGACCCATATCCACTCTGCGTCATCTAACTTTGCCTCTTGAATGACTCTTAAAGATGATATTTCGACCTCTGCGAGTATCACAGCTTCAGTGCCATATACCAACATGTACGGTGTTGCCCCAATGGATGTTCTCATGGTAGTCTGGTAACCCAGTAAAGCAAAAGGTAGTTTCTCGTACCATTGCCTGTGATTGTCCACTATCTTTCATAGAATTCTCTTGATATTCTTGTTGGCTGCCTCAACTGCCCCATACATTTATGTTTTGTAGACTATGGAATTGTAGTGGACGATTCTAAATTTTCATAGATTTCCCTCATGAGGTCGCTGCTGATGTTAGCGACGTTGTTCCAGATAAAATCTGCTACTACCTTCTTTGTGACGGCCATGTAAGTAGATACTTCGACCCATTAGGTGAAATAGTCAATAGCTACCAAATGAAATGGTGTCCATTTGATGTTGCAGGATCTATAGGTCCAATCATGTCCATGACCTAAGCAGCGAACGGCCAGGGTGAACCCATTACGTTTAACTCATTCGGCGGAACCCGGATGAAATCCCCGTGAATCTTGCACTAGTGATGCTTCTCTATGTAGCGGAGCTCTCAAGATCTTCTTGGCTAATGTAAAAACGTTCATTGTGGGGTCTGCATGTTCCTGCATGTATCTCCTCCAATAGTCTGGTTGCCTCGACAGTATCTACATATCTCAATAAACCTAGTCTGGGGTCCTCCTGTACAGGACTTCCCCGTTGAGGAAAGAGTGTTTCGCCAGCCTCTTGAGGGCTCGCTATTGACCATTAGTAGCATTCTCTGGGTATTCTCTGGTCACAAGGAATTTCTTGATGTCGTGACACCATGGTTTACCATCTGATTCTTCATCTACATGGAAGCAATAGGAATGTCAATTCCTGATTTCGACCTTGAATCCTAAGGACGTGCTTGAACTCAATCTTGGGGACGTGCTTGAACTCAGTCTTTGTGAACTTCTTGCGTAGCTCTTTCACGCAGTGCATGTATGGAAGTATCTTGACATTTTTGGTGGACCATTCCCCTTGGACTTGATGTATCAATAGATCGGAATCTCCTATGACCAAAAGTTCTTTGACGTTCATGTCAACTGCCATTTTGATCCCAAGGATGAACGCTTCGTATTCAGCCATATTATTGGTACAAGGGAATCATATCTTTTCCGATGCTGAATAGTGTTGTCCAGATTCCGAAATCGGGACTGCCCCAATTTCGGCTCCTTTGAAATTTGCTTCTCCATCAAAAAACATTCTCCATCTAGGGTACAATTCTGCAATATGTTCTCCAGCAAATAACACTTCTTCATCGGGTAAATATGTAGTAAGTGGCTCTTAACCCCCATCCACCGGATTTTCTGCGAGGTGGTCGGCTAAAGCTTGTCCTTTGATAGCCTTTTGAATTATGTACACAATGTCAAATTTGTTGAGGAGAATTTGCCATTTAGCTAGCTTTATGGTAGGCATAGGCTTCTAGAAGATGTACTTTAGCGGGTCGAGCCGAGATATCAGATGTGTAGTGTATGCTGACATGTAATGCCTTAGTTTCTGCATAATACAAGTGAGAGCACAACAAATGCATTCTATCAGAATATAATTGGCCTCGCATGGCGTGAACTTCTTACTTAAGTAGTAGATGGCCTGCTCCTTTCTCCCAGTCTCGCCATGCTGTCCCAAACACAGCCGAAGGCGTTATCCAAGACTAACAAATAGAGTAACAACGGCTTCCCTAATTCGGGGGGAACCAGCACTAGCGGATTTGACAGATACTCCTTGATTCTGTCGAAGGCTTTCTGGCACTCTTCTGTCCATTTTGTTGTAACATCCTTCTTCAACAACTTGAAAATGGGTTCATATATTATCATGGACTCATCTATGAAGCGATTGATGTAATTCAATCTACCCAAGAAACTAATGACATCTTTCTTACTCTTTGGTGGTGGTAGCTCCTGAATGGCCTTGATTTTTGATGGGTCTAGATTTATCCCCTTTCTAGTTGCAACGAATCCCAACAGCTTTCCAACGGGGATTCCAA
This sequence comes from Nicotiana otophora, assembly GCA_000715115.1. NCBI lineage: Eukaryota > Viridiplantae > Streptophyta > Magnoliopsida > Solanales > Solanaceae > Nicotiana > Nicotiana otophora. Next base: position 26,969 of record AWOL01S0017460.1, read on the forward strand.
ACGCGCACTTTGCCGGGTTCAACTTCAAACTGTACCTTCGCAGGCATTTGAAATATTTTCTCAAATCGTCCAAGTGCTCCGAACTCTTTTGAGACTTTTTGATGACATCATCCACATACACTTCAATCTCCTTATGAATCATGTCATGAAAAAGGGTCGTCATGGCCCTTCTTTAGGTGGCGCCGGTATTCTTGAGACCAAACGACATGACTCTATAGTAGTAAACTTCACAAGCCATAGTGAAGGCCGTTTTATCTACGTCTTCCTCGTGCATCAAGATTTTGTGGTACCCAACGAAACAATCCACAAACGACTGCAGTTCATGCTTCGCGCAGTTGTCGATGAGGTGTGGATATTCGACAGAGGGAAAGTGTCCTTTGGACTAGCTTTGTTGAGATCTCAGTAATCCACAAAAATTCTGATCTTTCCGTCTTTCTTGGATACCGGGACGATGTTTGCCAACCATCTTGGATAGTTGGTGACCCTCACTACATTTGATTGGTCACTTCTTCCTCTATTCTCAGACTTAAATCAGGTTTGAATTTTCTGGGTTTCTGCTTGACCGGCGGTCTGGTAGGATTGGTAGGTAGTCTATGCGAGACAATGTCAATGCTTAATCCCGGCATGTCATCATATGACCTTGAGAACACATCAATGTACTGTCGGAGGAGCTCAATCAGTTTTTCCTTCTGCTCAACTTCTAAGTTAATGCTGATTCTGGTTTCTTTTACGTCTTCTTCACTTCCAAGATTAACCACTTCCGTATCTTCAAGGTTAGGCATTTTATGACTCTCTAACTATTCGATCTCCTGCGGGAGATTGTATAGCATCATACTCTCATCGTACTCCTAGTAATTCGGGATGTTGCGCTCAACAGTTTTGTTACATGTCATAATCGCGGAACGTGGGTTTTTGGCAGTTTGATCACTGAAAAGAAAAGATAAGTATAAATAAAGAGGTAAATAAAATTGCAATATTTGATAAAATGATTGTTTTTATTTCATCAAAAGAGGAACATCTTAAGCGTTCAATAGAGGCAAATGAAAAAATGGTACAAGCACGGTGCATGCCTCAATTGACTGTGCGCTTTTCAAAAGAAAACTTTACAGTTTCATACTATCAAGACTCCCGGCGAACCAAATATGAACTGGCGGTCTAATTCTGCAGCTCTTCCCCTAGTTTGGCATCCCTGATAGTTGGTGTCTTGATGCCAGTCCCTTCACATTATTCTTTAATCAAATTCACAAACAACTTTCCCATCCCGTCGATGATATCATCTTCTGGTACTAAACTCTAACTTGTACTTGCAACATGCTCTGGTACAAAAACCTTTTTTCCAGAGCTAACGATACGAGCTTTCCCTTTCGAAGGCTGATATCCTATGTCGGGCCTTCCTTTCTGCCCATTATGTTCAAATGGCTCTGTGATTTCATCTGACCTAGCTCCTTACTCCCTTACTCGCCTGTATCCATATTTCATCATCTCCCTCATAACCATCTTGGATTTATACGGCGACTGCATTCCCAGGTTATGTTCAGTCTCTTCCATCTCAGTAGTCTGCATGATTTCCACTGCATGGAAAGCAACTCTCTCTAGCCCTTCAACGAACGGAACATCATACTCCAAATAAGCAGAGTGACCCCACTCGCCATGAACCACGATCTCCTCACATCCCCACTCAAATTTCATGCATTGGTGCAAAGTGGATGGCATGGCCTCTGCCATATATATTCAGGGCCTTCCCAATAATAAGTTGTAGGAAGAGGAGATGTCCATTACTTGAAACAATATCGTAAACTTGATCGGCCCGATCTGCAAGGCCAAATAGATTTCTGCAATGACATCCTTTTGTGAACCATCAGAGGCTCTCACCCTCACGTGGATTTCCTTGACTTTCCTCAAATTAATTTCTAACTCCTGCAGGGTGGAGAGCGGACAAATATTGACTCCTGACCCTCCATCGACCAGCACTCGAGACACCACTTTGTCGCAATATTTGACAGTTACATGAAGGGCCTTGTTATGACTTGCGCCTTTGACAGGAAGTTCGTCTCTTCTGAAAGTGATCATGTTTGCTTCAACCATTTTCCCAATTGTTGCGACTAGTGGTCTTACTTGGTACACATACCCCACTTAATACTTTAAATAGAGCGTCCTTATGACTGTCGAAACTCCTCCAAAGAATACTCTTTGTTTGACATTCTCTTCCAAAACTCGGCAGCTTCTGGGTCTATTATGTTCCTTCTTTGAATTTGGTCTCTTCCCAAGTTCCCTCGATTGACATCTTCAGGAGCGTAGCATCTCCCACATCTAATTATACCATGGGCTATGCCAGAGTCTTCCATTTTGGCTTTTCCCCTTTTGCCGGTACGTCCATGGGAAGGTTTTGTACTCCCGACTTTCTTCGTCTCATGTATCAATGGCAGGTTGCCGCTGATAGGTTTGAACAGTCACTGTAGGTCACACTTTTACTGTAATCCTGGTGGCTTCTGCATTCCCTATAGTGACAATCGTTCCCTTCAGGTCATACTCTATGTCCAATGTAATCATTTTAACTCCCTGGTTTCAGGGATTTTACAGCGGATTGATTTACATTGGGTGGCGCCATAGTGCACTGGATGGCTTCGCTCTTGCTCAGTGTTTCAATCTCAATTTTCAACTTAAAACAATCTTCAGTATCATGCCCAAGTACATTGGAATGGTATACATATCTTTTAGTTGCATAACAATACTTGGACAGATATTCAGGAACCCTTCCTTCAACTAGGTGTAACAATCCCACTCTTCTCAATCTCTCGAACAATTAGGCCAGAGGCTTAGCAATCGGGTATAATTTCTAGGACCCCTCTATTCAAAGTTGGTACGAGGGCATGGTGGATAAGCAGGTCAGTTTTGGTAAGTAGTGGTTTCGACAAGAGCATATGCTCGTTGTGGGTTTTTGTTGTTATTGGCTCGAGAAGAGTTTTATTGTGGTTGAGGATGGTAATATGGTTGCGTGTTATATACTGGAGCGTAAATGGGTGGTAGTGAATGATTGTTTTGGGAATAGGAAGGGTTTTTGTGCTGTGGGTTGGATTGATAGTAAGGGACGAGTGTTGAGACCTCATATTTCTTCTTCTTTACGCTACTGATCGACCCTGATTGGATGGCCTTGCTGGCCACTTGCAATGCTGCCATGGGTTATACTTTACCAGATTTTATGCCCTCTTCTAAGAAATCTCCCATCTTAACCAGCTCGAGGAATTTCTGTCCCATAATTCCTATTATCCTTTCGAAGTATATATTCCATCCTAGGCTCTGCTGAAATACTTGACCGACGTGCATATTCTTGGAATGACTCGGAGCTTTCTTTTTCTATAGGTTCACCAGTGTGAATCAATCGGGATTGATCTCTGTGTTGAATCGAAAATGATTCATGAAGTCCACCACCATATCTTGCCAAGTTCTCCAATTTCGCGAATCTTGTCGAGTGTACCATGTGAGTGCTTCTCCCGTCAAACTTCTTATAAATAACTTCATCTTTATCTTCTCGTTCCTCCCCACTCGGACTAACTTGTCACAATATTCCCTCAAATGTGCGTGGAGATCACCCGTCCCATCGAAGATATCGAACTTTTTGTTCCTTCCCTCTCCTTCTCGGCATATTGGTCAATCTCATAAGGCACCCTGACCATGACAGGTGCTGTAAAGGTAGGTTGAGAAATGGAATATACTGGGGGGGGGGGGGGGGGGTACATACCACTCATGGGTGGTGGCATGTGCCACATATATGTTCTGGTTAGTGGTGAAAATGACTCCATTATGACGATAGGTATGAGTTGCATTTGTAGTAATAGGCAGGTTTAGTGGTGTCTGAACGTATTGTGGTACGTAGGGAGTGTGGATAAGGGGATTTGGTGGATTAGCAGGGGTCACTGGAGGTATGAATTGAGTGGTAGGAGCTGAAGTTGGGTTTTCTGCTACTGACATCTTTCCCTTTGACCTTAGAATTTATTGTGGTTCCGCCAGTTTTAGTCGATTCAAACCAACAATCTTTTCTTTTTGGGGTAATAATTAAGCAAAAGAAAAATAAGAAGAAAGAAAAGAAAAAAGAACAAGAGTCAGTTTCTTCATTCATACAAGCATGAAATCACACAGAGCAATTAATTCGTGCATTAACGCTAACGCATTTCCTTGGATTTGCGGGGACCTCCCATTGCCGGAGGTAGGCCTAAATAGCAGATATTTGACAAACATTTAGACTTGACACATTTAGATCCAAAGAAATCTGTTTTCATTGATAATTTTGACTGATACGTGTGGGAACAAAGATTACACCACTATTTCATAGAACTACATGGACTTGGACAACTTGCCATTTTGGAAAGTAAATAGAGAACTGGGGGAAAGAAAGGAAAATCAACCAACTCTAATAAGTACCCCCTGAGTCATTTCCCACATCCTCTTGTTCTTCAGGCTCCTCTTCCGGATCCTCCTCCGAGTCTTCCTCAAACTCCTCCTCGTCATCTTTGAACTCTGACTCCTCCTCCGGATCTTCTTCTGGCTCTGTGCTAGACTTTATTTAGATGCACTGCACTACCGGATCATTGTCTTCAGCAGGTGGCGACATGTGGTCAATGGATTTTGGGACTACTTGACGGTGCATTAAAGCGGTCACAAAGTAATGTGGCAGGATCTCATGGTAAATCTGCAAACAATCCACCACGTCCTCTAACTAGGCTATACCCTCTCTGGTTGGCCAGGCCAACTCTTTTTCCTCGTTGATCCAGATGTAATACTCAGGCGTACACCACAAGTTTTGACCCATAAGCATTGTGACCAGGTCGTTCCACTCTTCTTGGAGCCTTCTTATCCCTGGGATTGGAATCTACCCATTGTACTCATCCTCATATAGCATTTTCCTTGTCCAAAGGGGCACATCTTATATCATCCCAAACTCTCTGAGGACCCTCAAGGGTGAATATGGTTGAATACCTTCAAGTCTAATCAGTTCAATAAAGTATTTATGAGTCCTCAAAATTGCTCTTCCACCTAACCAGGATAGCTTCCAGTTGATCCATTCCCCGCTCAGGTTTGTCAACATTTCCCTCAACTCTTCTTGCCCATATGGGGAGACCCAATATCGCATTCTTTTGTTGTGGCTGCAGATCATGTTATTGACACCCACGAAGTACTTGATGGTGGCCTCTCACTGGAAGAAATGTTCAGTAGTCCAGATCTGAACCATCAAGTTACAACCTTTAAAGAAGTCACACCCTCGTGCACATGCGGACAAAGCCCTCAACATCTTAACTAACAGAATTGGCACCGAAGTAGCTTGAACATTGCCACGAAAGGTCGCCAGAACCATAGGTAATAGCTTGATGTTTATCCGACCCCTTTACTACGGGAAGACCAATAGTCCCAATAGTGCCATTGAGAAAGTGATAGGCTTGAGACTCTCCTACTTTGCTTGGTCACATTGAAACTCTCCTGAATACCATTTGCAGCTTTCACAATGCCCAAATCTGTCAAACATCTGGTCGAGGCACACCCATTCGTCCTCGATACTTCTGAGACTCTTACTGTTAGCCAGGCCTAAAGCATCCAAGAACCGGTAACTGCATAGTAGCTGGCAATATTGGCTTCTTTGTGTTGAACGACAGCTCCGTGAAACTTGTGACTTCTTCCAATATCGGTACTAACTCACAGTCGACAAATTTGAACACCACCTTAGCCAGATCCAAATATTCTATCACCAGGCGAGTGAACACCCTGTCTGCTCGGATATTCAGCAATGCGGTTAATGCCCATAGGTTTATCCAAACCTCATCTCCGTGTTCCCGACGAATATTCTTCCACCACTGTTTCAATTTATTTGGTGCTCCCATTACCATGCTAATCTCAGGGATATTTAAGTTGATTTTTTCTGAGGTGGGTAAAAGAAAGATGTTTGGTAAGTGTTTGCTTCGGATCTTTAAGTTTGTTTGTCTTTCCACGGAAGTCATGTCATTGGGTGCATGACCTATTTGACATATTTTACTAGAGTAGAGTGTTTCCTACTTTTGAGTTGGACTGAAGGCTCCGAGAAGTTATGTCAGTTGTCCTGACAAAGCCATTCTCTGAAACTAGAGAGCTTTGAAAAGAAGGTTCGGATGGGTGTAAAAGAAAATCCTTATGTGCCATTGTGTGTGATAGTGTACGGACAAGACTCGATAGAAACAAATGTGATGACAATGTATGTAAAGCAGTAATAAGCATGATAGTAAGCATAAAGAGAAAATAAAGAAGGTGAGCACATAATTGTAATTTTATCTACAATTAAAGCAATGTACAAATAAATTTTGATGCCAAATTAGCCTAAGTCTGCTAAGGTCAGAACCTAAGTGTGAATCCCCAGTAGAGTCGCCATGTTGTTGCACCCTATTTTGCACTAGTCGAAAGAAGATTCAACTTGCGCTTTCTCTGTTATTAATAAAAGAGAGTCGTCACCTAATATTTAAAGGTATACTATGTACCTGTTTAATTACTAAGTCATATTCTTTATTAGTTTGCTAACCGATGAGATTATGGGTAAGGGTTCTTGTTCATCTAAGGGAAAGGTGTTAGGCACCCCTTAAAATCTATCTTAGGTAGGTACATAGGACTTAGGCTAGGCTTGGGATCAATTATTTATACTATGCCTTAATTAGGGTTTTACAGACATGGCTTACCATACATTAGGACATAATTTTTACAAAAGGTAGGTGTATTTTAAAAAAGATATGAATTATAGAGAAAATAATGTTGTATATACTTGAAAAAACCTTTTGAAAAGAGATATAAGGATGTTTAATACTTAAAATGTATGTGAGAAGGAACTAACTTATTTTAAAGCATGGGGGTATATATTACTCTAATGATATGGGATAAGCCTAAGATATACCTTGATTTGAGGACATTAAGAAAGACCATTTTGTTGAAAATCCTTTAGGGCGATAGTATTTCACTATTTATGAAAATTTCGATTTTTGCCTCTTTGAAGATAAAGCTTGCGATGCAGGTCAGATTTCATTTTGAAAATGAGGGCCACTGTTTTTCATAAGCTATGAGCTTCAAAATCTTGTTATTAAAAGTAGGTGAGCGAAAACATAATATGATATAAACAAATATAATTAGCGAAACAAGGATTAATTACCAACTAGTTCCTTTTAAATCCTATATTATTTAGGGGTTACCTAAGTTTTATATGACATTAAAGTATAAAAATAAAGCAGGTGATCCCATATATGAGTGTTATATATATGTGAGAGAGAACAATCACAAAGATATAACAAATGCAACAAGACAATGGGCTAAACTAGCGAAGAAGTAGACAATAATAAAGGAGTTGAGGGAAAGAGGACTGGACTCTGGTAATTGAGCCTCAAAGAGGCAGGCCCAATAGTAAAAGGACGATAGGAGCTGACTCCAGATTCCCAATAATGCAGCAGTGTTGGACTTGGGCCTAAAATCCTTAGGGACTCAACAGGCCCAAATAAAGGTACATGTCCGAAAAAAAGTCATTAGATACATATTCTATATGTTCAGTAAGGCACCAAAAATCTAAATAGATGATAGAAGCAAAAATGTGACAAACTAGCAATACTATAATGCTATGAGAAAACTTATACTTATGTGGTGGTTATACATGGTAAATAATTTACATTGAAAACCTTTCGTTATCACTAAACACTACACCCCTAGAGAACCATAAATGTCAATGAATTAAGGGCTAAGGAGAGAGTTCTACTCAAGGTCGATGCCGCCTTTGAATCCCCCGATAATTTAAAGTTCCCCGGACAACGCTTGTGCCGGGGAGATCAACCCAACCTAGAGTTAAACTTCACTCCCAAATACCCCTAACCAATAATGACTTATTTTTCCTTGTGGGTTTAAATACCAATGAGACCCTTTCGATGTAAACTAACTACCATAATACCCCCTACTAATAGGGACACATAAACAATCTTTATTATAACATTTCTAATACCAAATGGCCAATACACCCATCAAGTAATTTGAAGATCAAACATCTAGCACATATAGGATAGAAACAGAAATATCATGATATATTGTTAAATGTCTAACACTGGGGAAATACATTCAAAGGAAAAGTAAAGATCACAGAACTCGGGTGTGGAACAACTCAGAAAATGTAGATATTTTTACATTAATAGACTAATTATAGATTGATTAGCTTAGGTCTTACCCTTAGCACACGCATGAGTTAATATCACTACTTGGAACCTTTTGAAAGGACATCGGTAAAAGTTCTGACGAAACAGTTACAATTAACCACTTTTACAAAACTTATCAGATATATCATAAACATGATCAACACTCTCAATATGACTACAGGTTCACAGATTTGAACATAGAATTCCTAAGGTTCTCAACATGATCACATTCATAATAGTATTGACCTTAAATAAACTATTATGTTCAGGTGGTATTAATGAAGAACTTCTCATAAGATTTAAAGATCTGATTCAGTTCAGATTGACAGTAAGGAAAGGACTGAGTGCCAAAACAGGGAAACATATAACACCAACTTTACACAGATACTTTAATGATTTTACAAAGGCAGAATAAGCTTTACAAAGTCAGCAATGGCATGAGGTGGTTAAAGACAAAGAAAGTGTTATGCCAAAATAAGTTCAACTCAGATAAACAGACTGAGATTTTATATCTAAACATGAGACAACTATGTTCAGATTAACATTAGTTACTATTCAACTGTAACTAACAAAACAAATGACCTATTTTTATGAAAAAGGGTAACTTAACCTTAATAGAGTATGTACAGAAGGATTATTGGTATTCCCAAGAATTCAGGATAGTAAAACTATCTCATATATGTGCAGCCAATCAATCAGACATAAGATTATCATAATAAAGACAACTCAGAGAGTTTTTCCCAGAATTAACAGACACGGTTATAGAGGAAGAGAGCATATAAAACACTTGCATTTCTTAGACTTCAGTTAAATTGTGAAGGGTGTAAACTATGAACTCTCAGATTTTGTCCTAATGCAGATTATCACACAGTAATTTGGACCATAAGACAACAAGATACAGGAAAATAGTGTATAGAGATGAAGATCATAATAAATATCATAATAGAACTATTGATAAAATCACTGAAGTTTGAACAAGCATGGGAGTCATTAGAGCACATTAAGGAAATATAATCATATTAGCTATCTGAATGTTATTAAGGCTCATAAATGAAACTTAATCATCTAGATTGTTTAGGCTCAGAGATGCAAATCATTGAAGTCATGTAACATTTTAGTCAATACCAATTAGAGAGATTCTGAAAATATGAGGAATGACCACATATCAGCAACACTTTAACATGAACTAGGATAACACTTTATAAGATAATGACAAAACTTATAAGCTAATACAACTAATAGAAAAACAACAGTAAGTACATGGCATTCAAGTAAAATAATTAGAAGAAAAGTAGGTGAAGGTGCACTAACCTTGCTTAGGGAAGCAGACCAAATAGAACTCGTTCAGCCGTTAGAACCCAAGAACTCAGAGACTTCAACCAAATGAATACCTCAGAGCACAATCAGAATTCGAGTAAGAGCTTAGTCGAAGAAATTCTACAACTACTATGCTGATTTTTGCCTTTGCTAAGTATTCTTGGTGTATTCTTTTAGTGTTAGATTATTGTGTAGGTGATGTTAGGTGATAACATTAAAGGCCCTATTTATGTCACGACCCAAACCTCAACTTGTTGTGATGGTGCCTATCATGGTACTAGGCAAGCCGATAATTTAGACATTACCAACACTTTCAAATTTAAAGTATATTAAAACAGGTTTAAATACGTAAAAATCTCATAAATACTTGATAAAACCATCACAACCCAATACTGAAGTTTTCCCAAAACCAGGGTGCCACTAAGTACATGAGCATCTATACAATACTAAGTGTGATACACTGTCTAAGAAATATAGAAATTGAATAAATAAATGGAGGGATACGGGAGGAGAGTCAAGGCCTGCGGACGCCAGGGCAGCTGCCTCGATAATCTCCGAATGACTGAACTCTATGAATCAGCAACCACCGTGACCGAAAACACCTGGATCTGCACACGAAGTGCAGGATATAGCATGAGTACAACCAACTCAATAAGTAACAAATCTAACATTTGGACTGAAAGTAGAGACAGGCTCGAACATTACAGCCCACATACGGAATTAACAGTACAAAAATTTACAGAAAATATGACAGTAACATATGAGATAGAACAATAACTAAGATATAACAAATGCAACAAGACATTGGGCTAAACTAGAAAAGCAATAGACAATAATAAAAGAGTTGAGGGAAAGAGGACCGGACTCTGGTAATTGGGCCTTAGAGAGACAAGCCGAGCAGTAAAAGGACGACAACAGCTGACTCTGGACTCCCAATAATGCAGCAGTGCTGGGCTTGGGCCTGATTTCCTTAGAAACTCAGTAGGCCCAAACAAAAGTATATGTCCAACAAAAGTCATTGGATGCATATTCTATATGTTTAGTTAGGCACCAAAAATATAAACATATGATAGAAGCAAAAATGTCACAAACTATCAATACTATAATGCTATGAGAGAACTTATACTAATGTGGTGGTTATACATGGCAAATAATTTATATTGAAAACCTTTCATTGTTATTAAACACTAAACCTCTAGAGAATCAAAAGTGTCAATGAATTAAATGTTGCGGAGAAAGTTCTACTCAAGGTCGATGCCGCCTTTGAATCCCCCGACACTTCAAAGTTCCCAGGACAATACTTGTGCCGGGGAGATCAGCCCAACCTAGAGTTAAACTCCACTGCTAAATACCCTAACCACTAACGACTTATTTTTCCTTATGGGTTTAAATGCCAATGTGGTCCTTTCTATATAAACTAATCTCCATAATACCCCATACCACACGAGTATACTTTCCTCCCAACAAAATAATATAGGGACACGCAAACAATCTTTATGATTACATTTCTAATACCAAATGGCCAACACACCCATCAAGTAATCTGAAGATCAAACTTCGAGCATATATAGGAGAGAAACAGAAATATCATGATATAATGTTAAATGTCTAACACTGGGAAAATACATTCAAAGGAAAGGTAAAGAACACATAACTCAGGTGTGCAACAACCCAGAAAGTGTAGATATGTTTACCCTAATAGACTAATTATAGATTGATTAGCTTAGGTCTTGCCCCTAGCACATGCAAGAGTTAATATCCCTACTTGGAATCGTTTGAAAGGATAGCAGTAAAGGTTCTGACGAAACAGTTACAATTAATCACTTTTACAAAACTTATCAGATATATCATAAACGGCTGGTAATCACATCGGCCATAAGGTGGTCTATCACCTAGGTTGGGGAGAAAAGCTTTTTTGTTGTCGGAAAATCCCTCTCCACTTTATTAAACTCTTCTCTTAGGCGAGAAGAGCTACAGAGGCGGATGCGGATTAAGTCCGAGCTAAGTTCATAGAAATTTGATATCTTTTTTTCCGCCTCAGCAAATCATTGTTTTTCCACAAGGAATCGTGATGTCTTTCTATGGAATTGCGGGAGAACGAACGATGTTGATTGGCCTTATGATCAACACTCTCAATATGACTACAAGTTCATCGATTTGAACATAAAATTCATAAGGTGCTCAACAAGATCACATTCATAACAGTATTGACCTTAAATAAACTATTATGTTCAGGTAGTATCAATGAAGAACTTCTCATAAGATTTAAAAATCTGATTCAGTTCAGATTGATAGTAAGGAAAGGACTGAGTACCAAAACAGGGAAACATATGACATCAACTTTGCACAGATACTTTAATGATTTTACAAAGGCTGAATAAGCTTTACAAAGTTAGCAATGCCAGGAGGTGGTTAAAGACAAAGAAAGTGTTATGCCAAAATAAGTTCAACTCAGATATACAGACTGAGATTTTATATCTAAACATGAGACAACTATGTTTAGATTAACATGAGTTACTATTCAACTGTAACTAACAAAACGCACGACCAGTTTTTATAAAAAGGGGTAACTTAACCTTAATAGAGTATGTACAGAAGGATTAATGGTATTCCCAAGAGTTCAGGTTAGTAAAACTATCTCATATATGTGCAGCGAATCAATCATAGATAAGATTATCATAATAAAGAAAACTCAGAGAGTTGTTCTAAGAATTAACAAACACAAGTATAGAGGAAGAGAGCATTTAAAACACTTGGATTTCTCAGACTTCAGTTAAATGGTGAAGGGCGTAAACTATGAACTCTCAGGTTTTGTCCTAATGCGGATTATCGGACAGTGATTTCGACCATAAGACAACAGGATGCAGGAAAACAGTGTATAGAGATGAAGATCATAACAAATATCATAATAGAACTATTGATATAATCCATGAAGTTTGAACAAGCACGGGAGTCATTAGAGCACATTAAAGAAATTTAATCATATTAGCTATCTGAATATTATTAAGGCTCATAAAGGAAACTTAATCATGTAGACTGTTTAGGCTCAGAGATGCAAATTATTGAAGTCATGTAACAGTTGAGTCAATAACAAATAAAGAGATTATGAAAACATGAGGAATGACCACAGATCAGCAACACTTTAACATGAACTAGGATAACACTTTATAGGATAATGACAAACATTATAAGCTAATGCAGCTAATAGAAAAACAACAGCATGTACATGGCATACAAGTTAAATAATTAGAAGAAAAGTAGGTGAAGGTGCACTGACCTTTCTTAGGGAAGCAGACCGAATAGAACACGTTTAGCCGTTAGCACCCAAGAACTCAGAGACTTCAACCAAATGAATACCTCAGAGCAAAATCTTAATTCGAGTAAGAGCTTAGTCGAAGAAATTCTACAACTACTATACTAATGTTTTCCTTTGCTAAGTATTCTCAGTGTATTCTTTTGCAGTGTTAGGTGGTTGTGTAGATGATGTTAGGTGAGAACATTAAAGGCCCTTTTTATGTCACGACCCAAAACTCAACCTGTCATGATGGAGCCTATCATGGTACTAGGAAAGACGACAACTCAGATATTACCAACACTTTCAAATTTAAAGTATACTAAAATAGGTTAAAATACGTAAAAATATCATAAATATTGGATAAAACCGTCGCAACACAATACTGAAGTTTTCCCAAAACTAGGGTGTCACTGAGTAGATGAGCATCTATACAATACTAAGTCAGATACACTGCCTAAGAAATGCAAAAACTGAATAAGTAAACTGTGGGATAGGGGAGGAGTGTCAAGGCCTGCGGACGCCAGGGCAGCTACCTCGATAATCTCCGAATAACTGAACTCTGTGAATCAGCAACCTCTGTGACTGCAAACACCTGGATCTGCACATGAAGTACAAGATATAGCGTGAGTACAACCAACTTAATAAGTAACAAATCTAATCTTTGAACTGAAAGTTGTGATGGGCTCGAACATTATAGCCCACATACGAAATTAACAGTACGGAAATTTACAGAAAATATGACAGTAATGCCTCAAAAATTCATAATCTACAGGTAACGGTACAAGAATTTTCCAAGTTTAAAAATTTAACTCAGAACAGGTAAAATATGACAAGTCTGAATGATATGAGGAATGTAACATCTCCATATCTACATTCTAATATGCATATCGTATGTGATGCAACACAATAAAAGCCTCGCGTACTCACACTCTGAGAGTACTCAACCCGACGGTCTCAATTCTCACTCATCACCCTCAATCACTCATCACTGTACATGGCAGATCCAGACCATATGCAATTAAGTCCAGGGCAGCCCAAATGCAAATACATCAATAGCAAATGCGCTCACTTTGGGTGTGCAAACTTCGGAGGGGCAGATCCAGCCCAAGCGCTATAATAAGCCAAATCCTGGCATGAATCAATAAAGTCTGTTGTGACGTGCAGCCTTATCCCATAAATATCACTCACAAACATGCCCTTGGCCTCACTCAGTCATTAATCTCTCCAGTCCATCGGGCTCACAACTCTCATGCTAAGCAGCCCAAATCAATGATATAAGATGTGACAATATACGGTAACAAAGACTAAGATATGATATGCAATGATGAATGCGACTCAATACATAACAACAATTAAGCAAATAACTCAACAGCAAAGATCCACCACTATGGGTCCCAATAGTATCAACATATAGCCTAAACATATTTTCTAGCATGAATCACAGCTCAAGTGCTCTAACACTTCGAGTACAATAATAATGTTCAATTAAGATAGCTACACATTTCCATGGAATCGACTAAGTCACAATATCTACAGTGCACACTCACACGCCCGTCACCTAGCATGCGTGTCACCCCAAATCCAATCACATTACACAAAATTCAGGGTTTCGTACCCTCAGAATCAAGTTTAGAAGTGTTACTTATCTCAAGCCGTGAAAAACTCTACTTCAACAAGTCCTTGCATCGCGAATCGGCCCCGAATCTAGCCATAAACAATTCGATATAATCAACACGAGCTAAAGGAATCAATTCCATATAAATATTCTAAGTTCTTAATCAAAAGTCAAAAAGTCAACTCAAAAGTAAACCCCCAGACCCACATCTTGGAATCCGATGAAAGTTACAAAATACGAACACCCATTCAACCAAGAGTCCAACCATACAAAAATTACTCAAATGCGATACCAAAATCTCGCTCAAATCCCCATAATTCGGCCTAAGAAGTTTCCTCCATTTTCCCCCATTCTTCAACCTAAATCACTAATTAAATGATGAAATCAAAGATATAATCATGGAATTTAACCAAAACTAAGTGAGAATCACTTACCCCAATCACTCCCTTGAAAAGCTCTCCAAGAATTGCCTCCAAGAGAGCTCCCAAAATCAAATTATGCAAAATGACTCAAACCCTCATTTTTGAAATATTTAAGTTCTGCCCAGATGTCCCTTCTTTGCGATCGGGGGAAAATCTTCGTGATCGCGAAGCACAAACTCCACTACTCCCAGAACTTCCTCTATGTGATCGCATACAAACTCATGTAAAAGCGAAGTATAGGCTTCCCAGGCCTATGCGATCGCGGATAGACCCACATGTTCACATAGAACAATGCGTATGACCAGCTCTTGCCTCCTTTCCTCTTCGCGAACGCGACTTAGCCCACGCGTTCGCGGTGCACTGATTCCCCAGCTTACGCGATCACATAGCGGGACTCGCGATCGCATAGAACAAAAACCTTAGCTGCCCAAATTAGCTTACGCGATCGCGGACCTTCCCAAGCGATCGCGTATAAGGAAACCAGACCTGAACACCAGCAATCTTCAACAGTCTTCCAAGTCCAAAATTTGATCCATTAACCATCTGAAACCCACCCGAGGCCCCCGATACCTCAACCAAATATACCAACAAGTCCTAAATCATGATACAAACTTAGTCCAGGCCTCAAAGCATATCAAACAACATCAAAAACAAGAATCACACCTCAATTCAAGCGTAATGGAAACTAAGAAATTCCATCTTCTACAATCGATACTGAAACCTATCAAATCAAGTCCGATTGACCTCAAATATTGCACACAAGTCATAAATGATACAATGGCGCTACTCCAACTCCCGGACGCCCAATCCGAGCCCGGTAACCACAAAGTCAACTCTCGGTCAAACTTCTAAATTTCCAAAGCTTCTAATTTTCTAACTTTTGCCATTTCAAGCCCAATTCAACTACGAACTTCCAAATCACTATCCGGACACACTCCTAAGTCCGAAATCACCCAACGGAACTATCAGAACCATCAAAACTCTATTATGGAGTCGTTAACATATAAGTCCACATCCGTTCAACCTTTGCAACTTAAGCTTCCAACCTTGAGACTAAGTGTCCCAACTCTTTCCGATGGATCCCCGGATCTAAACCAGCTACCCCGGTAAGTCACGTAGCAAAAATTAAGAATGAAATAAGCAGTAAATAGGGGAATAGTCCCAAAACATTCAAAACGACTGGCCGGGTTATTACGTCCTCCCCCTCTTAAACAAATATTTGTCCTCGAACGGGTTTAGATACGTACTTGGAGTCTCAAATAGGCGTGGATATCTGCTCTGCATCACCCGCTCGGTCAACCAAGTAGACTCCTCAACTGGCTAACCTCTCCACTGCACTTTCACTGAAGCTATATCTTTTGACCTCAACTTTCGAATCTGCCGATCCAAAATGGCCACTGGCTCGAATTCATAAGTCAAATCATTATCCAACTGAACCGTGTTGAAATCCAAAACATGAGACGGATTGCTGACATACTTCTGGAGCATAGAAATATGAAATACTGGATGAACATTCGACAGACTAGGAGGCAAGGCAAGCTTGTAATCCACCTCTCCAATCCTCTAAAGTACCTCAAACAGCCCAATATACCGAAGGCTCAACTTTCCCTTCTTCCCGAACCTCATAACGCCCTTCATGGGTGAAACCTTGAGCAGAACCTTCTCCCCAACTATGTAAGCAACATCAAAAACCTTCCGATCGGCATAACTCTTCTGTCTATACTGTGTCAAGCGAAGCCGATCCTAAATCAATTTAACCTTGTCCAAAGCATCTTGAAACAAATCAGTACCCAATAGCCTAGCCTCGCCCGGCTCAAACCACCCTACCGGAGATCAACATTGTCTCCCATACAAAGCCTCATACTGAGCCATATGAATGCTCGATTGGTAGCTATTGTTGTAGAAAAACTCTGCGAGCGGCAAAAACTGATCCTAAGAACCCCCAAAATCTATGACACAAGCACGTAGCATATTCTCCAATATCTGAATTGTTTGCTCGGACTATCCGTCCGTCTGAGGGTGAAATGTTGTACTCAGCTCAACCTGTGTGCCCAGGTCCCGCTGCACTACTCTCTAAAACTGCGATGTAAACTACTTGCCCCGATCTGAAATGATGGATACCGGCACACCGTGAAGGCGAAAAATCTCGTGGATGTAGATCTTAGACAACCGCTCCGAAGAATAAGTAGTCCCAACTGTAATGAAATATGTGGACTTGGTCAACCGATCCACAATCACCCAAATAGCATCAAACTTCCTCATAGTTCGTGGGAGCCCAACTACAAAATCCATGGTTATACGCTCCCATTTCCACTCTGGAATCTCAAGCCTTTGAAGCAATCCGCCCGAGTTCTGATGCTCATACTTCACCTTCTAACAATTTAGGAACTGAGCTACAAACCCCACTATATCCTTCTTCATCCTCCTCAACAAATAGGGCTTTCTCAGGTCCTGGTACATCTTCGCGGCACGCGGATGAATGGAATACCGCGAACTATAGGCCTCCTCAAGAATTAACTCATATAGCCCATCTACATTAGGCACACAAATCTGACCCTCAACCTCAACACCCCATCATCCCAATATTAACATCTTTGCCATCACTGTGCTGAACCATTTCCTTAAGGACAAGCAAATGGAAATCATCATACGGGCGCTCTCTGATGCAATCATAAGGAAGACCGAGAAACCATACAAGCTAGAACCCGACTGGGCTCCGAAACAACTAATCTCATGAACTGGTTGGCCAAGACCTAAACATCAACTGCAAGCAGTCTCCGACAAACAGGAATAAATGCAAGGCTATCCATACTCACCGCTTTTCTACTCAAGGCATCGGCCACCACATTGGCCCTTCCCTGGATGATACAGAATGGTAATATCATACTCCTTTAGTACGTCCAACTATCTTCGTTGTCTCGGGTTTAGATCCTTTTGTTTGAACAAGTGCTGGGGACTCTGATGATCCGTAAATACCTTGCAAGACACACCATAGAGATAATGCCTCCAAATCTTCAATGCATGAACGATGGATGCCAACTCCAAATCATGAGCAATGTAGTTCTTCTCATGAGGCTTCAACTGACATGAAGCATAAGCAATTACACTACCATCCTACATCAAGACACACCTAATACCAATCAAAGAAGCATCATAATACATTGTATAAGAGCCTAACATTGAAGTCAAAACTAGAACTGGAGTTGTGGTCAAGGTAGTCTTGAGCTTCTAGAAGCTCTCGTCACACTCATCCGACCACCTGAAAGGAGCACCCTTCTAGGTCAATTTGGTCAAAGGCGATGCAATAGACGAGAAACCCTCCACGAAGCGACATTATAATAATCAGCCAAGCCGAAAAAGCTCCGAATCTCAGTAGTTGAGGACGGTCTGAGCCAGATCTGAACCGCCTATATCTTCTTTGGATCCACCTTAATCCCCTCCCTGGACTCCATGTGCCCCAAGAACGCCACCAAACTAAGCCAAAACTCACACTTGGAGAACTTGGCATAAAGCTTCTCCTCCCTCAGTCGTTGTGGTACAATCCTCAAATGTCGGGCATGCTCCTCTTGGCTACGTGATTACACCAGGATATCATCAATGAATACTATAACAAAAAAGTTGAGATATGGATGCAATACATTGTTCATCAAATGCATGAATGTTGCTAGGGCGGTGGTTAGCCTAAGACATCACAAGTTACTCATAGTGACCATAATAGGTCTTGAATGATGTCTTTAGAATATCCGAGTCCCGAATCTTTAATTGATGATACCCAGACCTCAAATCAAACACCCTCTCTCCCTGAAGCTGGTCACATAGATCATCAATATGCAGCAAAGGATACTTGTTCTTGATTATAACTTTGTTCAACTACCTATAATCGATGCACATCCGCATAGTACTATCTTTTTTCTTCATAAACAGAACTGGTGCACCCCAAGGCGACACACTAGGCCTAATAAACCCCTTATCAAGAAGTTCCTGAAGCTACTCTTTCAATTCCTTCAACTCAACTGGTGCCAAATGATAAGGGGGAATAGAAATGGGATGAGTGCCCGACACCAAGTCAATACCAAAGTTAATATCCCTATCGGGAGGCATGCTCGATAGGTCTGCAGGAAACACATTCGGAATGTCTTGCACCACCGGGACAGAATCAATAATAGGGGTATCAGTACCAACATCCCTCACAGAGGAAAAATATTACAAACACCCCTTCCCAACCATCCGTTGGGCGTTCAAATAAGAAATCACCCTACTAGGAACATAATCTAGAGAACCTCTCCATTCGATCCTTGGCAACCTTGGCATCACCAACGTCATGGTCTTAGCGTGACAATCTAGAATAGCATGAAATCGAGACAACCAATCTATACTCAAGTTCACGTCAAAATCAACCATACTAAGCAATAAGAGATCAACTCGAGTCTCTAATCCCCCAATAGTCACTACACATAACTGATATACATAGTCCACAACAATTGTATCGCCCATTGGCATAGATACATGAGCAGATGAAACTAAGAACTCACTGGGCATGTTCAGATAATGAGCAAAATATGATGATACATAGGAATAAGTAGAACCAGGATAAAATAATACAGAAGCATCCCTGTGGTATACTGAGATAATACATGTGATCACTGTGTCTGAAGCAACAGTATCTGGCCTAGCAGGAATAGTATAGAATCGAGCCTCACCACCACCTGATCGGCCTTCGCCTCTAGGGCGACCCATAGCTACTTGAGCCCCACCCCGAGCTGGCTGGGCGGGTGGTGAAGTAACTGGTGTTAAAGTCATGGCATGACTCCTCTGTTGAACTGGACCTCCCGTAAGGCGGGGATAAAATTTGTTCACATGATCCAACTCTCCACACTCAAAACATCCCTTCTCGGAAAATGGTGGCAATTACTAAGGCGGACCCCAAGAACCAGAATAACTACCAGACGAACCTGGTGCAGATGAACCTTGAACCGAAGGTGCACGAGATGAACTCTGAGCTTGGAGTGCACTGAGAGATGACTGACCTGGTTGAGCACTATATGATCCATGCCTAGCTAATGCGCCACGATGAATTGGATGATCCATCTGAGCGGGCCTATAAGTACGACCCCTGCTGTGGTGGAACAGACCCCCAGAAGGGACACCGCTGAAACCACTCAAACCACGAGGCCTGTTGGCCTCCCTCCTCATGCTCCTAACTGCGGGCCATCTCTAGCCACTGAGCAATATCGACTACCTCATCAAACGTAGCACCCGATACACTATCCTGAGTCATAACAAAACGTAACTGATAGTGGAGGACATCAATGAACCTCCTAATCCTCTCCCTCTTAATGGGAACCAACCAAACTGCATGACGAGCCACCTCTAAAAACCTTATCTCGTATTGGGTCACATACATGCCCTCCTGATGTAGCTACTCGAGCTGCCTGCACATCTCCTCCATGCAGGTCTGTGGCACAAACTTCTCAAAGAAGAGAACGGAGAACTCATGCCATGAAAGTGGTGTTTCACCGACTGGAATGCGCCTCTCATAGGCCTCCCACCATCTGAATGAAGCCCTAGTAAACTGAAAAGTAGTAAATAAGACCCCACTCTTTAAGGCTGGAATCACAATAGACACAACTAGTGACTAAGCTGGCCCCACTGGCTAAACCACATCTGGAACCTACTCTGGGCTGGAGCAACTGGTGGATCAGCTATTGTATGATCTGTACTTTTGCCCCTACTGCGACCCCGGCCTCTCGTGGCTATAGCCAGTGGTATTGTGGTTGTCTGTCCGGTCCGGTAGCATGTGTCCTCACAATCTATGAGAGAATAGAATAACAGAAGTTTAGTTCCCGGTATCAACAAATTCACATAACAAGAACACAAGAATGTGAAGTTTTCCTAAGGGTTCAGCAGCCTCTCGAAGATAAGTACAGACGTCTCTGTACCGATCTGCAAGACTCTACTAAACCTGCTCATGACTCTTAAGACCTGTGATACCAACTTGTCACGATACAAAACTCAACCTGTCATGATGGCGCCTATCATGGTACTAGGCAAGTTGAGAACTCAGACATTACCAACACTTTCAAAGTTAAAGTATACTAAACCAGGATTAAATACGTAAGAATCTCATAAATAATGGATAAAACCGTCACAACCCAATACTGATGTTTTCCAAAAAACAGGGTGTGATTGAGTACATGAGCATCTATACAATACTAAGGCAGATACATTGTCTAAGAAATGCAGAAACTGAATAAGTAAACTGAGGGATAGGGGAGGAGAGTCAAGGAATGCAGACGCGAGGGCTGCTACCTCGATAATCTCTGAATGACTGAACTCTGTGAATCAGCAACCGCCGTGACCAAAACCATCTGGATCTGCACACGAAGTGCAGGGTGTAGCATGAGTACAACCAACTCAATAAGTAACAAATCTAACCTTTGGACTGAAAGTAGTGACGGCCTCGAACATTATAGGAATTAACAATATGGAAATTTACCGAAAATATGACAGTAATGTCTCATAAATTCATAATCTGTATGTAACGGTACAAGAATTTAGGCATGCTTCCTGGTTTAATAATTTAACTCAGAACGGATAAAATATGACAAGTCTGAATGATATGAGGAATGTAACATCTCTATATCTACATGCCAATATGCATATCATATGTGATGCAACACAATAAAAGCCTCACATACTCACACTCACAGAGTACCCAAGCTGGCTGTCTCAATTCTCACTCATCACCCTCAATCACTCATCATTGTATAGGGCAGATCCAACCGACATGCAATTAAGTCCAGGGTAGATCCAACTTAAATGCTAATAAATTAATAGCAACTGTGCTCACAGTGGGTGTGCAGACTCTGGAGGGGCAGATCCAGCATAAGCGCTATAATAAGCCAAATCCCGGCATGAATCAATAAAGTCTGTTGCGACATGCAACCCGATCTCGTAAATGTCACACACAAATAGGCCCTCAGCCTCACTCAGTCACCAATCTCTCTAGTCCCTCTGACTTACAATACTCATGCTAAGCAGCCCAAATCAAAGATACAGGATGTGACAATATATGGTAACAGAGATTGAGCTATGATATGCAATGATGAATGTGACTGATTACATAACTACAATTAAGAAACTAACTCAAGAGCAAAGATCGACCATTGTGGGTCCCAATAGTACCATCATATAGCCTAAACATGTTTTCTAGCATGAATCACAGCTCAAGTGCTCTAACACTTAGAGTACAGTAATAATGTTCAGATAAGATAGCTACATAGTTCCATGGAATCGACTAAATCACAATTTCTACGGCGCACGCCCACACGCCCGTCACCTAGCATGTGCGTCACCCCAACACCAATCACATTACATAAAATTCAGGATTTCATACCCTCAGAACCAAGTTTAGAAGTGTTACTTACCTCAAGTCGTGTAAAACTCTACTCGAACAAGCCCTTACCTTGCGAATCGACCTCCAAATGCCCTGAATCTAGCCACAAACAATTTGATACAATCAACACGAGCTAAAGGAATCAATTCCATTTAAAATTTCTAAGTTCTTAATCAAAAGTCAAAAAGTTAACTTAAAATTCAACCCACAGGCCCACGTCTCGAAATTCGATGAAAGTTACAAAATCCGAATACCCATTCAACCACGAGTCCAACCGTAAAAAAATTACTCAAATCTAATACCAAAATCTGGCTCAAATCCCCAAAATTTGGCCTAAGAAGTTTCCACCATTTCCCCCAAGCTTTCAAACCAAATCACTAATTAAATGATGAAATCAAAGGTATAATCATGGAATGTAACCAAAACTAAGTGAGACTCACTTACCCCAATCACTCCCTTGAAAATCTCTCCAAGAATCGCCTCCAACCGAGCTCCCAAAATCAAATTGTGCAAAATGACTCAAACCCTTATTTTTGAAATATTTAAGTTCTGCCCAGATATCCCTTCTCCGCGATCGCAGGAAAATCAACGCGGTCACGAAGCACAAACTCCACTGCCCCTAGAACATGCTCTATGTGATTGCATACAAACTCACATAAACGTGAAGGATAGGCTTCCCAGGCATACACGATCACGTATAGACCCACATGTTCGCATAGAACAACGCGTGTGACCAGCTCTTTCGTCCTTTCCTCTTCGTGAATGTGGCTTAGACCACGCGTTCGCGGTGCACTGGTTCCCCAGCTTACTAGATCGCATACGAGGACCTGCGATCGCATAGAACAAAAACCTCAGTTGCCCAAATTAGCCTACGTGATCGCGGCCCTTCCCATACGATCGTGTATAAGAAAACCAGACCTGAACACCAGCGATCTTCAGCAGTCTTCCAAGTCCAAAATTTGATTCGTTAACCATTCGAAGCCTACTTGAGGTCCTCGGGACCTCAACAACTCCTAAATCACGATACACACTTAGTCGAGGCCTCAAATCACATCAAACAACATAAAACATATGAATCGCACTTCCATTCAAGCCAAACGGAAACTAAAAAATTTCAACTTCTACAATCGATGCCGAAACCTATCAAATCAAGTCCGATTGACCTCAATATTTTCACAGAAGTCATAAATGACACAGTGGACCTATCCCAACTCACAAAAGCCCAATCCTAGCCCGATAACAAGAAAGTCAAATCTCGGTCAAACTTCGAAATTTCCAAAGCTTCTAATTTTCCAACTTTCGCCATTTCAAGCTTAATTCTACTACGGACCTCCAAATCACTATCCGGACACACTTCTAAGTCCTAAATCACCCAACAGAGCTATCGGAATAACCAAAACTCCATTCAGAAGTTGTTTACACATAAGTCTACATCCGTTCAACTAAACTTCCAACCTTGAGACTAAGTGTCTCAACTCCTTCCGAAACATCCTCGGATCTGAACCAGCTATCCCGGTAAGTCACATAGCAACACTAAAGCATGAAAAAATTAGTAAATGGGGAACACAATTACAACACTCAAAATGATCGGCCGGGTCGTTATAATTTATAGTGCCATTAAGGCTCTAAGGTTTCAACGGATTCAAACTCATGAGTGAAAAGTGACGAAAGATTGATGATGATAGCAAAATCGAGTGAAACGCTGAGTGACTGAGGGGAAAATCAAGGTCTAATTTACCTGAGCATCGATTGTTGAAGTTTTGGAGTAGCGATTAAACCCCAATGTCTAGAGGTCACTGAGGTTGACCTCTAGACATCGAATCCTCATGATGAACTCCATGCATGCTCCGATTTGATAGAACACGAAGGAAATTCGGAGATTTGATGTTGCATTTTTGAGTCTAGGGTTTCAAGTTTGGGTATTTTGAATTTTGAGTGATGAGATAGGAAATGTCTAGCTAGATTCGCAGATTTCAGAAGGCAAAGAGTGGTTTCAGGCTCGATCTTTGACTCATGAGGGAGAATCAGGTGATTTGAAGGTTTTCCTTTTCCAGCTTAGGGTTTCGGATTAGTGGTCTTGAATAAGTATGATGAATTGGAAATTATCAGCAGGATTCGTGGTGTAGGAGGGACAGAAGGGACGATATAGAGTAGTTTCAAGTGACCTTGCACAAATTTGTGCGAGGTTTTGGGAGATTGATGGTTGACGGAGATGAGAGAAAAGACATAGGAAAAGGAAATCAGGGTGGCCAGGTCTTTGAGTAAATGATTAGTGTTTCTGGAGATAGGGGTTCGTCTCTAGGTTAAAGACGAGAGATAGAACCTGAGCCGTTGGATCTGATGATCAACAGCCCTGATAATTTGATCATTTAGGAATTTTAGGGGGGATTTTTGTTGTCCGTTAGAAGATGCGATTTTGGACAGTGGTGATGAGATCTCTGGGGCGGGTGTTTAAAATCAAAAGAAAGTTGAAGATAAAATGCAAACTATTTATCAGATTGACCAACTTCTCAGATGTGAGTGTGTTTGTTTTGTGAGTGGTGAGGGAGGGTGACACGGCACGTAATGATTGGTGCAAAGAGAGTGACCTGGATTGCCACATTGGAATGAGGATGGGGTATTTGGGCTTGGTATATTTCGGACCGGGCTTGCACGTTTGGGCCAAAAATAATTTAAAAGATAGCTATTTTGCATTTAATTGAGAATTACAATTTGTAGCCTTTTGTCCTTTAATCCCTTTTTTGAAATTAATTTAAATAGAATTAATAATTTCCTATAAAAAGTGGTAAAATTATAATTATTATATATAATACTAATTATTTTAGTTAATTATTTATAAAAATACTTTATTTTCTAAACTGCAACACTAATATCGGATTTTTAACATAGTGGCCTAATTAAGTAGAAATTAAAGAGTAATTCATTAAATTAATTATAGAACCTATGTAATGTATATATAAAGATTATTTTAATAATCTTAGAATAGTAAGTATATTTGTAATTACATAATATTAATATTACGTGAATAATTTTAAAACTAATACTTAATTAATTTGTAAAAATAGGTTTTTATTACTAGAGTATACTTTAAAAATATTTATTGTAAATTATTAATTATAAGTATATTAATTTAAAAAGGGAGGGTCAAAATTGGCCGTCAACATGTATAGAATCTCAATAACAACAAAATGAACAGGAAGGGAACTCAACAGTGAACAACATCCTGTTTAAACACAACTTCAATTAAAATAGATTAATGACTTTTAATAACTTCAACTTCAATTAATTGCTTTAGAAGAAACTCAATAATAAAGATATTTCTCTGAAATAGCAAACTTCCAAATTCTAGTGTGTGAAATAAACTAACAATGAAAAGAAGGCATGAACCAACAACTACGTCTAAATCCATGAGAATAAATTGGCAACAAGAGAATATCATATAACAACAATTTCAATTAAGAGTAACTCAATAATAAAGTAGGTCATATTACAATAAAAGAGGTAACAACTTCAAATAAAGCATATAAGAGTAAACCTGACAAGTAAAGGATATGACATTTAAGAACAACTTCAAATAAAGCATGTGAGAATAAACATGACAAATAAAAGATATAACATGTCACGAACCAAATTCTCCCTCCCTGAATTATCGGGTCGGCACCTAGTCTCTACGACTAGGTAAGCCTAACACTTGCGGAAATGAAATGAAGAACATGAAAATGTAACAACTAACAGTAACAGATATATTAATAAGAAATTGAGATGCCACTCGGCATATACAAAAATCAACTCTCGAAATATACATAACACTCCCAAGACCCGAAACACCGTAAGTCACAAATTTCTATGAAGTTCTAATTGTTCTATACATCAGTGTCTATAGAAATAAGAGAAGAATCAACATAGAGAGATAGAAGGGGACTTTGAGGATCTGCGGCGCGGGCAGATGTACCTTGAAGTTCTCCAAAAACAGCAGCGACTGCAACTAAGGACGAGGCTGGTAAAAGGAACCTGGATCTGCACACGAAACATATATGTAGAAACTGGCGTGACTACACCACAGCGGTACCCAGTAAGTGCCAAGCCTAACCTCGATCGAGTAGTGACGAGGTCAGGTCAAGGCACTACTAGTATATAATAAATAAGCAGAAGAGTATAACAATATAATAAGAGACTGGAATTTAAACAAAGAGAACATAGCAAAGTAGCAACGCAGAACACGAGGATAAATAGCAGGGGATCTCCGAGATACCGTCTCGTAGTCTCAAATATAAATGTGCAAGGAGATCTCTCGAGGTACCGCCTCGTAGTCTCAAAAGTAAATATGCAGGGGGATCTCCCGGGATACCGTCCCGTAGTCCCAAAGTAAATACACAGCTCAAACAAATGATTATAATAGTTACAACACGAAACCTATAATTTAGACTAAATACAAGTCAAGAAAGAAGCAGGATTCTTCTAAACATGCTATAAAGAGTTCAAATAGGCAATTAGGACACGTAGACATGCTATTCTAGGCTAATAGGATAAATACACATGCTAGTATACTCAGATAAGATGAAAACAGGCTATTACTCGGTAAAAATCAGGTTTTTCCACAAATAGCCCTTGTACACACTCGTCACCTCGCGTACACGGCGCTCACGTATCATAACAACACCAAATGCTAAGGGGATTTCCCCCACACAAGGTTAGGCAAGCCACTTACCTCAAACCAAGCTCAATCAATTCGTAACAATGCTCTTTTCATAAAATTCCAACACTGAATGGTCCAAATCTAGCCAAAATCAATTACATATCATAAATATAACTGCAAAGAACTAATCTAGCTACTGAAATCAAAGCTAAAGCAAGAAATTAGAAAATCGTCCTAAAAAACCTCCCCGGGCCCACATCTCGAAATCGAGTAAGAGTCACCAAATATGAACACCCATTCACTCATGAGTTCCCTCGTACAAATATTATCCAAATCCGATGTCAAAATCCCAATCAAAACACAAAATCCTAGTTGAAGAACTTCTTCCCATGTTTCCCCAATTTTCTACCTAAATACGAAATTTAATGATGAAATTAATGATAGATTAGTGGGATAAAACTAAAATCAAGTTAGGAATCATTACCCCAAAGCTTCCTCTGAAAATCCCTCGAAGAATCGCCAAATCCCGAGCTCTCATGTCCAAAAATGAAGAATAAAATCAAAACCCTCGCACTTAGCCCTTTTTCTACCAGAGATCTCGCTTCTGCGAGCCTTCAACCGCAACTGCGGTACCGCACCTGCGAAAATACCATCGCATGTGTGAAATATCACTTAAGGAAAACTGGGTTCGCATCTGCGAACAAGGGCCACATCTGCGGGCCCGCACCTGCGCTTTTATGGCGTTTCTGCGAATCCATCGCCCCACATGCAGCCCCAGCTTGATGGGGCCAAAACCGCTTTTGCGGCTCCATGGCCGCTTCTGCGGCGCCGCACCTACGGCCCAAAGTGCGCAGGTGTGTTTATACCAGGTGCAGCAGCTTCAACAATTGCATAAGTCCCAAACTCAATCCGTTAAGCATTCGAAACACACCCGAGGCCCTCGGGACCTCAACTAAACATACCAACTAGTTCTAAAATACCATAAGGACTTAGTCGAGTACTCAAACCACATCAAACAATGCTAAAATCACTTATCATCCTCTGATTCAAACTTAAAGAACTTGAAACTTCCAAATCTGACAACCGATGCCGAAATCAACCAAACCACGTCCGATTGACCCCAAAGTTTGCACACAGGTCATATTCAACCATACGGACCTATTCCAACTTCCGGAATCGGAATCTGACCTTGGTATCAAAATTACACTACCGGTCCAAATCTTCAAAACTTTAACTTTCGCCATTTCAAGCCTAAATGTGCTACGGACCTCCAAAACACTATCCGGACACGCCCCTAAGTCCAAAATCACCTAACAGAGCTAACGAAGCCGACAAAACTCCATTCCGGAGTCGTCGTCACACTGTTCGGACTACGGTTCAAAACCTAAGGCTTAAACCTCCATTTAGGGACTAAGTGTCCCAAAACACTCCAAAAACAAAAAACGTCCCGACAAGTCACAATAGCAGAAATAGATAAGGGAGAAGCAGTTAATAGGGGATCAGAGCTATAACTCTCAAAACGAACGTCTGGGTCGTTACACCCTTCCCCTCTTAAAACAATCGTTCATCCTCGAACGAGCATAAAGACATACCTGAAGTGGTAAAAATATGAGGATAACTGCTGCGCATAACATGCTTGGTCTCCCAAGTTGCCTCCTCGATCGGCTGACCCCTTCACTGAAACTTTATAGAAGCAATGTTCTTTGACCTCAGCTTTCGAACCTGCCTGTCCAAAATAGTCACTGGCTCCTCAACGTAAGATAGATCCTTGTCCAACTAGACTGAGCTGAAATCCAATACCTGAGTCGGATCGCCGTGATACTTTCGGAGCGTAGAAACGTGGAAAACCGAATGGACTCCTGCTAGACTGGGAGGCAAGGAAAGCCCATAAGCAACCTCCCCAACACGCAGCAACACCTAAAAGGGACCAATGAACCTTGGGCTCAGCTTTTCCTTCTCCCCGAACCTCATAATGCCCTTCATAGGCGAAACTCAAAGCAAGACCCGCTCTCCAACCATGTATGCTACATTGCGAACCCTCCGATCCGCAAAACTCTTTTGTCTGGACTGGGCTGTGCGAATTCAATCCTGAATCACCTTCACCTTATCCAGGGCATCCTGGACCAAGTCTGTACCCAATAATCTAGCCTCGCCCGGCTCGAACCAACCCACTGGAGATCGATACTGCCTACCATACAGAGCCTCATACGGTGCCATCTAAATGCTCGACTGATAACTGTTGTTGTAGGCAAACTCCGTAAGTGGCAAGAACTGATTCCAAGAACCCCCAAAATCTATTACGCAAGCAAAAAGCATATCCTCTAATATCTGAATAGTGTGCTCGGTCTATCCGTTCGTCTAAGGATGAAATGTTGTGTTCAACTTAACCCGAGTACCCAACGCATGTTATGCGGCCCTCCAGAATCGTGATGTAAACTGCATACCTCAGTCCGAGATGATAGATACCGATATGCCATGAAGCCTGATGATCTAACGGATGTAGATTAGGGCCAGCTGCTCGGAAGAATATGTAGTCATCACATGAATGAAATGAGCTAGCTTGGTCAGCCGATCCATAATCACCCAAACTACATCAAACCTCCGCTGAGTCCGTGGGAGTCCAACAACGAAATACATAGTGATCTGCTCCCATTTCCACTCCGGAATTTCTAACTTCTGAAGTAACCCACCCGGCTGCTGATGATCATACTTCACCTGCTGGCAATTTAGGCACCGAGCCACACTGTACTATGTCCTTTTTCATCCTTCTCCACCAGTAATGCTACCTCAAGTCCTGATACATCTTCGCGGCACCCAGATGAATATAGTACCATGAGCTATGAGCATCCTAAAGAATCAACTCACACAAACCATCTACATTAGGCACACATAGCCTGCCCTGCATCCTCAATACGCCATCATCCCCAGTAGTGACCTCCTTAGCATCACCGTGCTGAAACATGTCCTTAAGGACAAGCAGGTAGGGGTCATCATACTGACACTCCCTGATGCGATCATAAAGAGAAGACCGAGAGACCACACAAACCAACACTCGACTCGGCTTAGAAATATCCAATCTCACAAACTGGTTGGCTAAGGCCTGAACATCCAATGCTAAGGGTCTCTTTGCAGCTGGAAGATATGCTAAGCTCCCCAAATGTAAGACCGACGACTCAAAGCATCGGCCACCACATTGGCCTTCCCCGGGTGGTACAAAATGGTGATATCATAGTCCTTAAGTAGCTCCAACCACCTCCGCTGACGCACGTTAAGATCCTTTTGCTTGAACAGATGCTGCAAACTCCGATGATCACTGTAAATCTCATAAGGGACACCGTACAAATAGTGCCGCTAAATTTTTAAGGCATGAACAATAGCTGCTAACTCAAGGTCGTGGACAGGATAGTTCTTTTCATGCACCTTCAGCTGTCTGGACGCATAGGCAATCACCCTACCGTCCTACATCAACACCGCGCCGAGACCATTCCGCGACGCATCACAATATACAGTGTAAGACCCCGAACCTGTAGGCAATACTAATATTGGGGTTGTAGTCAAAGCCATCTTTAACTTCTGAAAGCTTTCCTCACACTCTTCTATCCACCTGAACGGAGCACCCATCTAGGTCAGCTTGGTCATAGGCGCTGCAATAGATGAGAATCCCTTTACAAAGCGACGGTAATACCCCATCAAACCAAGAAAACTATGGATCTCCGTAGCCAATGACGGTCTAGGCCAACTCTACATTGCTTCCACCTTCTTCGGATCCACCTTGATCCCATCACTCGATACTACATGGTTCAAAAATTCCACCGACTCTAGCCAAAACTCACACTTAGAAAAATTCTCATGCCACTTCTTTTCTCTCAAAGTCTAAAGCACAGTCCTCAGTGTTGCTCGTGATCCTCCCGAGTCCGAGAGTACACCAGAATGTCATCAATAAACACAATGACGAAGGAGTTAAGATAAGGCCAGAACACACTGTGCATCAAATGCATAAAGGCTGCTAGGGCATTGGTCAACACAAAAGACATAACAAGAAACTCATAGTTACCATATCAGGTCCTGAAAGTAGTCTCCGGGATATCTGGCTCCCAAATCTTCAACTGATGATAGCCTGAATGTAAGTCAATCTAGGAAAACACTCTGGCACTCTGTAACTGATGAAATAGGTCATCAATACGGGGCAATAGATACCTGTTCTTCACCGTAACTTTTTTCAACTGGCGATAATCAATGCACACATGAATAGAACCATTTTTTTTCTTCACAAACAAGACCGGAGCACCCCAAGGTGACACACTAGGCCGAATGAAGCCCTTATCAAGCAACTCCTATAACTTCTCCTTCAACTCTTTCAAATCAGGAGGAGCCATATGATACGGAGGAATAGAGATGGGCTGAGTGCCCGGCAACAAATCAATGTAGAAATCAATATCTTTGTCGAGCGGCATACCCAGAAGATCAGCTAGAAACACATCTGGATAGTCTCTCACTACTGGACTGACTCAACTATAGGGGTATCAATACTGATATCTCTCACATAAGCTAGATTCGTGCCACACCCCTTCTCAACCATTCGTTGAGCTTTAAGAAATGAAATAACTTGGCTGGGAGTATAAGGTACCTCTCCACTCTAATCACGGTAAACCTGGCATAGCCAGCATCACGGTATTAGCGTGACAATCAAGAATACCATAATGGGGCGACAACCAGTCCATGCCTAAAATAATATCAAAGTCTACCATACTAAGCAATAATAAATCAACTATGGTCTCAAAACCACTAAGAGCAATCAAACACGACCGATACACGCGGTCCACAACAAGAGAATCTCCTACAGGAGTAGGCACATAAACAAGGGAACTCAAAGAATCCCGAGATATGCCCTAATGTGGGGAAACGTAAGAGGACATATATGAATACGTAGAGACTGGGTCAAATAATACCGACGTATCTCTATAACAGACTTGAACAATACCTATAATGACAGAGTCAGAAGCAACTTCCTCTGTACTAGCCGGAAGAGCATAATACCTGTCCTGGCCTCCCCCTCTAGGGCGACCTCGACCTCCCCGAACTCCACATCGAGCAGGTTGAGCAGGTGGGGCAGTAGCTGGTGCTGGAATCATAGCCCAAGGACCCGGTGGAGCACATGGTGGCTGAAAAGTATGTGGAGCTACAACCCTCCTAAGTCTAGGACAATCCTTCACCATATGGCGGGTGTCACCACACTCAAAACAACCCCTCGGAGGGCGTGTCTACTGTGACTAACTCGGTCCAGGTCTACTGGACTGGCCGCTAAATGTACCCCAAGTAGGAGGCACACTAGATATTGGCAGTGCATAATAAGGCTCTTGGGACCTAGAAGGGGCTGGAACACCACTGGCGGCTGGAAGAGTTGAATGAACAGGGCAACTCACATGACCCCTACCATGGTGAGCTGCTGGGGCAAGAGCTCCAGAATAAGAACCAGTCTCTCGAGACCTCTTGGCCTCTCGCTCCTCTCGATCCCAGGCAAGCATGCCCTCCAATATCCTAACAATACTCACAACCTGCTGGTAAGGAATATCCATCTCCAGCTCCCTGACCATACTAATCCTGATACTGGGGTGGAGTCCCTCAATAGACCGACGAACCCTCTCTCGAACTGTGGCAACCAAGGCCGGTGCATGTCAGGCCAAATCACTTAAGCAGACTGCATACTCTGACACAGTCATAGCACCCTGTCGCAGCTGCTCAAACTCCATGCGCCATGTGTCCTTGAGGCTCTGAGGGACATACTCTCTCAAAAACATGTCTGAAAACTGAGTCCATGTAAGTGAAGCTGCCTCAACCGGACTACTCAACTCATAAGCAAGCCACCACTGATAGGCTGCTCCTCTAAGCTGGAATGTAGTAAAGG